>AVPN01003130.1:0-10538 GCA_000695325.1 Pleurobrachia bachei | reverse complement strand
GCTCGCGGAGCCGCACCGGGATCATGCAACGGTAACATTACTGTTACTAACATTGAATCCAAGTTCCAACTTTTATTTCACTTCACCCCATTATACAGGTCAGATATCCTGGCGTATTGTATGTACGATGGCTCAATCGTGGTCAGAAACACAGGATGTGATATTGTCCTGTGTAAACTTACATCCTCTAACTGTACACCAAAAGGTATTACCTCATGTATCCATGAAATATCCTGGACGAATTAACCCTGCGATTTGATTTCTGTTTTTAATAATCAATTTGAGGAAAACAATTGTGTAGCTAATCGACTCACACCTCATTTGTCACCCCTCAACACCCTCTCTCTCAGGTGGTGGTTATGCGACCCTCTATTACTCTCCCCTTGCTAACGCCTTCCCAGCTGACAACACCCCATACAGTGATGTCCCTGTAGCACTTCCCAATGTGAACAACTCACACCGCATTGCTAACATCAAGAAGAAGAGGTGAAACATTAAAACATAATTCATGAAGTATTACCACACTGCTTTTTGTTCCCAAAAAGGTTGAACTAAGACAAACTTAAATCAAATTATTAATTGGACCAATTAATAATATCCAGTATGTAGTTTTAATAATCCCTCTACCCCAGGAAGTCCAGTGTGTCCCCTATGATGCCGGTTGCCCGGATGCAGCTTGCCTCCCAGCCAGAGGTGCACCTGGACGATGGGGATCACATTAAATACGGGTGCAGCATCGATAAAGTCCTCTTCTTAAATGTAAGAACCACGTGTTTAGATTTTGCAGGGATTAGTTAATCATGTTTTATTGACAATGTAAATTTGAATGAGATATGATTTAACTCCCTGAATTATCATTCTGCAGGCCAGACCGAACCAGTATAACACAGCTATTCTTATATCGGGTGGAAGTTATGGTATAATCCGAGCTTGGTCCTGCCAGGGAGGAGGTAAGTTATTATAACTGCACCAATGTCTTGGCTGATTACTGTTGAAGAGTTTAATTGTATTGACTCAAATCTTGGAGGTGTTCTACTTTACTCCTGATTTGTGATACTTTTACTAACCTTCCTCCACTTTCCTACACTTCACTGTACACACCAACTTTCACTAATTGTTCCCTTCAGGAATGTTGGGCCAGTTCAGTGTGATGGATGATGCCACAACTCACACCCACGTTTACTAACAGCTGTTCCCTTCAGGAATGTTGGGCCAGTTCAGTGTGATGGATGATGCCACAACTCACACCCACGTTTACTAACAGCTGTTCCCATCAGGAATGTTGGGCCAGTTCAGTGTGATGGATGATGCCACGATGAACTTCCCTCTTGATTCCCTCCTTATATGTCCCCTGGTTTACTAACTTATTCCGTGTTCCCTTCAGGAATGTTGGGCCAGTTCAGTGTGATGGATGATGCCACAATGAACACACCCACGTTTACTAACATGTTCCGTGTTCCCATCAGGAATGTTGGGACAGTTCAGTGTGATGGATGACGCTACAATGAATGACAGTGTACATGCTATGACAACAGACACCCAGAACAATCTTCTTATCACTGGAGACACCATGGGATTCCTTAATGTAAGATGTCTAAATCTCGATTAGGTGTGACTCGATATACTGTGGAGACCGCTAAATCGAGGTGTGACTGTATCCTAGAGTGGTTGGAGTAGCCAAAAGTTCATGATTGTATCGGGTATTCGGGGTTATCAAATTGATTTATTGTCCCCTTCCTTCAGATTTACGATATTTCAACATACTGTTTCAACACAAGTGCCGCCAAGTGTCATTCGCCCAATGTTTGTCACAAGCAGCAGGCACCAGCTTTCAAACCTCCACCTCTGAAGCACAATTTCAGGTGAGACTATAACTCCCCCGCCCCCCACAACTGCACCACTTGGCCTCTAGAGTTGCTGTAGACTAGATGGTCATCTACAGTAACACTAGGGGCCTCGGGGGCCTCCCAACTTCTGTGATCTAAGGAACTGAGCTATGTAATAGTAGGTACCTACAATGTTTGCCCTCGTACGAGTACAACTGGTACTTAGTACGCAAGAATTGCCATGGCAACTTCAATTATCCCAATTATATCTTTTTCAAAAAGTGTTTAAATGAAGAAGGGTGGGAAAAAGATAAAGTCTCCTTGACAATTATAGACCGTTAGACACCCGGTGTGGGTCTTAGTTACTACATACCGACCATCCTTGACCCTAGCCCATTCCTTCAACTCTCTTATTACCGCCCTGACCTAACTTTCCACGACCTTTTTCAATAATTCAGGTATCCCGTATCACCTGCCCTAACTTTCCACTATACCTTCTTTCAGGTGTCACTTGGCAACAATAACGAATGTTGAGTTGGTTCAAAAACAGGATCTTATCATTACCACTAGCACGGACTGCTCAATCAGACTTTGGACCATACAGGGAACTTACATTGGTACACATGCTTTATAAACATCACAGCCCAAATGTTAATCAGTCAGTTAATTATGATTCAACTTAATTTTGTTAAGTTTTATAATTTCGTTCCTCCATTACAGCATATTATTACTTGCCAAGTTAGACTGCTATTTGAACAAAAAAAATTATTTCAGGGACATTTGGTCAGACAGAGATCTGGAAGGTGCGACCTGACAGTCCGGACGAGTTTGCAATTCCGGATGATATCAGGGCTACCATGACAGAAGACCAGATCAACCGACAGAAGAGAAAAAAGAGGAAGTTCAACCCTTGGAAGTATGAACTGTGACTTGATCGAACCTTGATCTCACCCCCCCACACACCCCTTTCAGTGGGTGACAAAAAGCAGAGCTGTGGTAGATAAACTAGCCTCAACATTCAAGATCTAATATTTTAGTAACTAAACTTATATCCGCAGATCAATTAAAAATGTCATGACATTTACCCATCTGTCCTCCCAACTAAATGACCGGGGAATATTGGACATGGTAGATAATGATAAGACGTTACAGATCTCACTAGATTGTGACAAGAGTTATATCCTGGGACGGGGATATAGGAGGACTACCCGACCTCGACAACCCCTGGTTAGTTGTTAGTTAACCACCCAACTTCGAATTCAATGTATTGTTTTTATCGATAAAATCGGACTCTGATTTATTAGGATTCTCGGGGGAAGCCGTTTTCATCATTCATCCCCATTTCAGCCACCCGTTCGAGTGGGTCAAGAGTGTGGCAGTATTTTGGTGTTTTCACAGTTGGACCAGAAGAACATGGCCATAGACCCCGCCTTCCCCTGTCCGCCGAATTACATGAAAATAGCGGGACGAGAGGGCCTCCCTAAATTCACTGCTAATGGAATAGGTAGGTTAGATTTGTAGATTGAATACGAATTGTTTGGCTAGATTCCTGTTTTTTACATCAATTTGAAGAGCTGGAGGAAGTGTGTTTCCTAACCCGGCCTACCAAATATCGAGTACTGAAGAACTGTTGTCTGTTACTATCCCCTTTACAGATAAGATAGCGAAAGAAGAAAAACAGGCCTCTCCCAACTGGGGTCGAGACGAGGAGAGTGAATCAGATACTGAGCCTGATGAGCTAATTCCAAGGAGCAAAAAGTTTAATGAACGGAACCTCTTCCCTCCTAGGTAAGTAAACTTATTGTAATTAAGAGAGAGTTGGATAAGATCAGAGAATTTATGCTCTCCATGTCGGTCCCTCGATTCCTGAACGAATCGTGCTGGTGTATCGGGCTCCGGGCCTCTCCGCGGGGTGCATGTTGCTCACACAGTGACGTAACGCGCGAGATCAATGTTAAATTGAAAGATCCCATTTACTGCGACAGAAAACACTCAGCGCGCTAAACCAGCACGGTTCCCCAATCTTCGAACAACAACCGACGATCGACCTGAACCATATTGAGCTAATTTCCCCTCTTTTCAGGTCTTTCAACTCGCCTGAGATTTGCATAAAGAACATCCTTAACGTTAAGAAAGCTGCCAAACGGTTCGGAAAGGCTCGAATACAAACGGCTGAAGTTAGCGAATAATTCAGACTATTGACGTCCCTATTGACAATTAAATGTTTTTAAGAGACATTTTTCCACGATTTTATTGCTTGTTGTTTTTTATAATTGTTGATCAATTGACCTTACAACTGCCATAAACGAGCCTTTTTAGCAATTGTTTGACAAACCATAAAAAACGATTAATTTGCTGAAATATTCTCAGTTCAACGAGAGAGTACAAAAAACCAAATGAGATAAACAATACATATAATCTGTTGGGGGAGAAGGGGAGAACAGACCCCGCCCTTGAAACAACAGTAAACAAAAATCCCTTAAATTATCATATCTACAAACAACGTCTCTCTGTCTCTACTCTGTCAGGCCAATTCTCCAACCACGATTCTCTGACAGTCTATTTGCTCTCTCCTTTCTGAGAGTCCAATTCTGTTCACTGTTACCTTTCAGTTTCTCTTTCGTCTTATAGCTACACAACAGCTACCGATCAGATATATTACATTGATAGAAGTAAAAACATGGACTGACAAAATCTCAATGTTCCTTTAATTTTGTGTGGGGTCATCATTTTGTCACGTAGACAATTGTTCTTAGGAAGGGTCGTTCACTGAAGTATGTCATAGCAAGGAATCGTAGTAGTTCAATCGTGTGTAGAAAGGTTCTGCTGGTGTCTTGGGTCATGGCAATACATTTCTGAAACAGGGGAGGGTGTTATGTGGTTGTGACAGCTGGTGGGACATGTGTGTGATCTAATCCCTGAATTAAATCACCGAACTCGAAGTTAACGTACACTCCCAGCCCCCAGCCCCCTGAATTCACCCAATAAGAATATCTCTCCAGTCTCCCCCTCGACTGGTGACAACGCCCTGCATTGCAGAGAGTCGACACAGGAGTCACATGACCGATGTGAGATATAATTTTAGATTGCGCGCACCTGCGCGTTTTCCTACCCCCTGTTTGAGGTACCGGCGCGTACCTGTAACGTGTCAATGTGAGCCAAATAGGCCCGGTTGTGGACCAGCGACCGGACTGAGTCCATGGACTTTCCGGCATCGCTGGTGAGGTTGTGTCGTGTCCCTGCACTAACTCGGAGTGAACCATCTTTGTTGACCTGTCAGGGAGAGGGAGAGGATGGTGTGAAACAGAAATACAAAGCAGAAGAATTAAGAAATGAAGTGATTTAATTTAAGAGAGACGTCGAGTAACGAAACTAGGCTCATCACCACTTTTTGTTTAAATCAATACCTGATACAAAAGGAATGTAGCAAGAAGCCTGGTTGACAGTCTAAACTCCAATCCATATTTGCTCTTTTTACCAAACCAGTTATTAAATAGACCCCCTGATTCCCTGTCTTCTGCTAGCTTTAGCATGGCAGTCGGGAGTTGCTTCAACATGGATGCAATAGCTGATGACCTAGGGGTTGGAAGAGAGTGTTAGATCAAATGGGGCCTTCAAAAGAAATGTGTGAGTATGTTTTAGGAAGGAGTGAGGCCTAAGGGTAGTAAGGGATAAAGACGGCTAAAAGGGATAAAGATGGGTAATGTGTTACATGGGTATTATGTGGTGTATTTATAGAGCATGATCAAAGTTGATTCTGCTATCTAATACAGAGATTGTTTGGACGATTGGGATATGATACCACTATTTTATTTGATTGGTAGACGACTAAATTAAAGAGTAGATGGAGAGATCGGAGGGGTCCCTGTCGTCAAATCAATCTAGTTGAGTGGGTCTGTAATTTGTAATATTGGAATCTCTCGCACCCGCCCCCTCCCTATCTCTCTCGCTGACCTCTGTCTAGTCTCTCTCACTCACGAGTGTCTATCACTCTCTCCTTCTCTCACCATCTCTCTCACTAACTCACACCGCTACTTAAGTAGTGTAATAGGATTGGGTAAGCTATGATCATATACCGCAGCATTATGCGAGATTGCTCGAGCGTGTCTACTGAGAGAGCTGTGCAGTAGTAGAAGAGAATAATATTGGGGAGAGAAAGAGCAAGAAATGGAGAGGAAGAGAATAATACCCATAATATAGGGGCAGGGATAGATCAAGTAATTGAGGGGCGTTAAGAAAAAGAGACACCCCAGAATTACAAGAGTGCTATTATATACGGCAAGGGATCTGTGTGTGTGTGTAAACTGATGACTATGATCTACATACACAGCTGTGTATTCCAAGTGTGTTTATGAGAAAGTGAGTGAGAAAGAAGGTGAGAAGTGAGAGAGAAAGAAGTTGGGGGATCACACTGCAGACTGCTGTTATATAGGGTGCTTCGTCTTAGAATGAATTTAAAGTAATCACATGTTGAAGTTTCTTCACGAATGTTGAAGTTTAAAAGTTTAAAATTACCGTATTCCGGTGTGGTGTAGATCTAATAAAATATCGAAAATCTTGGACCATATCAGCAACATTTTCCCTTCCTCCCCGGGTTTGGGGTAGAGCCGAGATGCAGCGTCCACTAGCATTGACACAACAGAATATCTGGCGTCTGGACCCTCAGCTCTGAAAAGTGAAAGATGGTTAGTTTTTAGTTTAGTAAAAAGTTAAAGAGGTAGAGGTAAAATCCGTTCCGTTCTGGTGTTTAGTGAGCTTTGTAAAGTTATCAATGCCCAGAATCTAGAGGGGGAGGAAGAGTCGACATGACACACTTAGAGCACCTAATAGAGACAAGTGTAGGTAATTAGTATAACAAGCTGTCAAGTGGGTATGTTACAATGTTGCCATACAATGTTGCCACACATACGTTTACTAAACTTTCTTGTCATATAATTTACTAGTACAAAGTAAGCATGGTAACCATGGAAATAATCTGAACAAACTTGAATGATACCATTAAATTGAAGTTTCTGAACTCTCTTTTACCTCATAAGAAGGTGTGTGGTGTAAAGGTAGAGGTTGAGAGGACAACTCTCGGCTATACAGTGGGATACAAAATTATCGAACATCATGTCTGACAGGTGGAATCTCTCTCGTAACGTTCTCCAACTAACACTGAGGACCGGGTAGCTGTTCTCACAGTGTACAAAGTAGCTTTCTATCACCGTCTGAAGAAGGGGAGGGGGCATGGGGGTTAGGGAGGCGGATAGAGAGTCAGATAGGGGCTGGGTGATTACAAAGGGATGCCAATGCCTGGCTCCAAAAACTTCAACTGTGTTCAACTGAAACGTGGTCAGTATCAATTACCTCAGTAACAACTGTCAGCATTTTGAGGTTGTGAAAGGAGGCAGTAACTGCAGCGAGGTAGAGAAGGGATAGTTGGGTAAATGAGAATCCATCCTTAGTACTTCCCCTGTCCTTCAGATGAAACTCAATCTTCCTAGAGGGAGGGGAGGTTGTTTAGTAAAACTATAAAAGCTGTTTAGTGAGATGAAACTGAATGCTGAAAACAGTGTTTAGCCAGCTCTAAACTCTGAACTAGAACCTCCATTGAAATAGTAGTACTCCCCCCTCAGCCCAACTAACTTGGCAGTAGCAGTATGGGTGGTAGGATCAGCGGGTGTGGTATTGAATATCCCACCCAGCATAGTGGACAGTAGCTCTGTTATGTGTTCATCAGGGGAGGACAGGTAGAATACTTGTTCAACGTTGGATAGAAGTGCCCCTACCAGGTTCTCAACGTATTGCTGAGAGGAGGATAAAGTTTTATAGGCCGTAAAACTGGGGATATAATAAAAATATAGACTGACTCAGACACTGTAAAGACACAAACTCTGCAACTACAAATTTCAGTTTGCCGATCGTCAGTACCGACTACTACATCCAAGACAGATTTTGTTCGAACCTGATTGTTGGAGATCTTGGTAACGATGCTAGCAATGTGTTTGAAGTAGGTAACTTGTTTCTTGTGACTAGCACTCAGTTGATTGAACCTGCATAACGTTCCCAGGAACTGTAACAAGTGACCTGCAGAGGAGAGTGTGAGTTAGGCTAGAGACGAAAGAGTAGTGATTTTAGGAGGGGAGGGGTAGTGTTTTGAGCTGGGTGACTGGGTCTGATGTATCGTGCCTGATCACGTACAAGCCTGTCACACAGTACGTGGGTTTGTGAAGACAGGAACAAAGGAACAAAGACATCACGTGTCACAAGATAATTTCTTTATGTGACGGAAAAATAATGAACAGACTGAGGATCTGTGTCTCAACTATACTATCAACTATCATATAATTATTATCCCTTTCATCATTAGTAACAATCATACTGTCTCCAAAACGCGCCACATGTACTGCACAGATAACTTTAGAAGCTGTGCATAAAAATATTTTCCACGGTCACCGTAGTTACCATGGTAACTACACCATAGTTACCATGGACCCATGGTTACCATAACACCTACCTATACACGTTATTGACTGGATATAATCTCCATGGTGCACAGTGCGATCTACCCTCGACATGATACTCTCGAACCTGGGCGAAGGGGAGAGGATTGTTAGGGGAGAGAGGGAGGGAAAGAAAAATGAGAGAGATAGATGAGAAATAATGTGATACTTCAATGCGTAAATGTCAAGATGGTCATCTGACACTATCTATTAGATATGTAATGTAATAATATGTGAATAAGCGATAAATATTAACAAGGGAAACGGGAGTGAGAGAGAGAGAGAGAGAGAGAGAGAAAGAGAAATACCAAGAAAAAAGGAGAGAGGCAAAGATAAAAGAATAGAAGAATATGGAAATATAGGTGCTTATCGTAAAGTCACAAGAGTGCATTGTATTGCACAGCTTCTGACATGACATTAACACACGTACAAAAAGGCAGTGAAAATCAGCTTGTTATACACACATCCGATAGCAAAAGGAATGGCCAGATAGAAAGATCTTAGCTTCAAACAGAAATGTGATTACATCATGGACCGAGGTCTACATTATCACTACTGAACTTACCCTTCATCACTGAGTAGTCTGAGATCAAGTGATTTGAATTTCCGGTGGATAGCCAGGAATTGTGTTTCAAATTTAGTAAAAATGTCCTGGTTTAGTGTCAATGTTACAAGGGTATCTACCAGCGTGTCAAAAGCGTAGGATTCTTTTTGTAGCTCATCAACTACCGTCTTCCAGTTAACCTGGTGGAGAGAGATAAGGTGTTTATTTGTTGTGAGAGAAAGGAATGTTAGATGTATGTCATGTGAGGGACAGGTAAAGAGAGAGAAAAAAGAAAGAGAGTGAGGGAAAAAGAAAAAGAGGGGGGGAGACAAGTGTGATGCGACAAGAAATGAGGTAGAAATGAGCATCTTAGCAGTGAGACCAGAGATTCTTGAAGGAATCAGAGGATAATGTAGACCTCATTCTACTTGTGAATCCACCCTCCTGCATGCACTATCTGCCAGGTTACTACTAAAACACTAGTACAGCTCATATTATTCCTGAATAATAATACTGCAGCAAGTTAGACAAACAAACTGACAGAGCCACGCTGTCCTTTACCCCTACAATCTCATTCCACCACGCTTTATCAGCAGACTGGGCCGCCCGATGTGACGTGAAAGTGTGTGATTGTAGAAGTAAATCTAGGGGGAGATAAAGAGGTCTACCGGAAGGGTGGAGAGAGTGTGACAGAGAGTGTGATATCCTAGTGTGGAGGGTTAGATCATCGTCTTATTTATCTTGAGAGAGGTTGGGAGAGAAGAGAAGGACAGATTAAAACAAAAGGACATCTTCGCATGTTAAAAAGTGGGCAAAAAAAGACCTTTTGATCAGAGATGATATCATTCAAAAGGCCTACTTTTGTCTAAACCTCGTGGAATTTCTCAAATGTACTGTGAGCTGGTTGGAAAAACTAACGAACTCTTCTCACAATCAACTAAAATTCAACTAAAGTTGCACAATACCAGATATTTTTAGTCCTAATTCATGACATAAACCACTCACCTTCGTCATGACATGTATAACGAGATCAATATTGCTCCTATTCCCCCGAACACACCGCAGAATAGACTGGATAACATCGCAGGTGGGTACGAAGCTCTCCCAGGGTAGGGTTGAGAAGTGGTTGTAATAGGTGTGGGTGATGTGAGAGGGGACTACGGGGTGACCCAGAATCTCCAGATAGTACCTGAGACAAAGGTGAGGTTATAGTTGTTTGGTGAGAGCGGTTGGTGCTATTGCAGCCTTGTTAGGGGCTAACGCCTGACCGTGAGATGTTAGAAGAGAGTGGAGAGGTGTTAGAGGCCGCTAGGGGAGAATATAAATAGAAACATCGGAGACGTGAGTAAGGAGGAGAGGTTTGATAGGGTAGAACAAAACAGTTTGAAGATAATAAAAGACCCCAACTGCACCGAGGGTTGAGAGTTTTTTAATTGATTGTGGGCTCATAAATCACGAACATCTGATAAATGTTGCACCCATCCAAACAATGGGCTGTAAGATCTATTGACGTACATGTTAAATTGAGAGCGGCTGTGTTAAAAAGAAGTGATCATCAGAGGCCGATGGACCCAAATCTAGAACTTTGGGGGGGGGCCTGCCGCAAGAATCTCATGCCTCATTGGCGATTTTTAGGGTAGCTGAGATTTTTGAGATTTTCGATTTTTGGCTAAAAAACGTGAG
>AVPN01003126.1:0-10540 GCA_000695325.1 Pleurobrachia bachei | reverse complement strand
CAAGAAAAACTGTGATACCCAGATACCGGCGGGCAACTATTATAATAGTAGGATAGGATAGGATAGGCTTGGGTTAAGCAATGCAACTTTCAACACCTCAAAACGCCGAATGAGTAGTATCATGGATCGTGGTAATCGTGGGAGATGTATTCGAAAATGACGAGATCAGAGAGGGAAAGTGTGAGATGATGAGAGAAGAGGGGAGAGAGGGAGGAGAGAGAAAGAGGGAGAAGTGAGCTGCAGTAGTAGACTACTTCGGAGAAGGTGTTATGTGAGGAAAATCCTCCTGCACATAATATACTCCAGTCATGTATGCAGGTATTCCTCTAATATCTCACTCTATCTATTTCTCTATCTCTATCCCTCTCTCTAACTCACTCTATCTCTCTTCCTCTCTCTATCTTTCCCATCCTCTCTCTCCTTCTCTCCCTCTCATTTTTGCTATACACGAGTAGCCCGCGATCAGGCAGCATCTGCGTCAACTGGCGGACTAATCAATATATGTGTCGTACTACCGGTTTCGTTCAGATCTTCACTTTATCCCTCTATCTTCATCGCTACTATTCACTCAACCCTCTATCTATCTCTGTCTCTCTCACTGATATCTCTTTCTCTCTCATATACCTCTCTCTATCTCATACTGATCTCTCGCTCTCTCTTTCATCTCTCCCTCACACTCATCTCTAACTCTCTAACTCTAACTATCTTTCGACTATCTCTATCTTCTTTCTCCCTGGGAGGTGAATTTGAGTACAACAGCTGATACCTAGCGAGAGGGAGATGGTATATATGACGCCATACGGAACATCCAGTTACAGAAAATGCAATTCGAGGGTTAGAGTTCATGCACATATATTTTGTGAGTAATCATGCAAGAACTAGGGCTAACAGCAGTTTTAATCTCCCAAGTATAAACAGCAATGGGATCAGTAAGATGAGATCTCCAGATCCTCAGAATTCTGCAGAACTGAATGAAAGAGTACTATACCCTTTCTTTCAGTTCTGAGTGCTGAAGCATGCACGAGAATGGGTCTACTGCTGGACAGGATCTTGGTTACCTTGCCCAGTCCATCCATATTGACATTGTTAGTACCCCCCACCAGGGAATGAAGGGAACTCAGCAGGGAGGCGGTCTGCATTTTCAACAGGTTACTCATCTCGCCACAGCACAAAAACTATCCAATTGATTGGTTAGCAGACTCAAACTATTTCCCGCGGTACAATCAATCCCGCACACAGGATCAATTCAGCTGGTATATATTTCAGCTTAGTCCAACTATTCAAATGACACTAGACTCAACATTCTGATGGTAGGGGCGGGTTCAAAATGAACAGCTAATTTAGTGAGATAACGCTTTGGTGAAAAGCAGAGTGTGTGGGGATAGTGTGTACAGAGTTGTCGACAGGTTCCTCCGATTTAACATCCCAGCTCTCTCATTCTATCTTTCCCTATCTCTCTCACTGACACAGCTCACCCCTCTATTTCTTTTCTTCAGTCTCCCTTAAGTCTCTTCTTAACAATAGCAGTGCAGACTACCACGGTAGATCTGACAGTGGAAGTGGAAGAAAGTGCCATTGGTGTGAACTGTGAAGTTAAAGAAGATAGATAATGAGGTCATTGGAGATGAACCAATTGCTAAAAACAAATGAGCATCTGGGATAATAAAGCTAGATACCGGGTAGACTCTTTTTTATTACGGTGCAGATAGATCTAAGTCTGGGATATTATATCAGCTATGTCTGCAGAAGGATGGCAGCTCTGTTTCAAATCAAAGCAGAAGGTAGGCAGTTCTCACTGTTACAGTGAGGGCGAGGGAGGCAAAAAATTACCAGCAAATTAGCAGTTCTTTTCTATCAGACCAGCTCAACTATATAATAGTACAGCCGGTACAGCTGCTGGTACATACGCACAGTAGTACCACTTGCACTGGCACTGCACGGATTGTAACACATCCGGTACATGTGCAGTTGTGACAATGCACTACAGTACGAAGTGCAGAGTGCTACAGAATAATTGTAATATATATCACAGTAGGCATATATTATTCATTGAATGTTATTATATTATGTTGTATCATAATTGGATGGTGTTATATTTATTATGGCAGATATAATTATTGTGGTTTGAGGTTTCAGAATCCAATGTTTGGATTCAGGACACAAGGCCAATTATCATAATTCATACATGCACTTCAACTACAAAACACATACAGAAGAAACAAGAAACAAACTACATTCAACATTGAACATGCATATTCTACTCGACAGGTACAGTAAAGATGCAGTAGCACCCGCCAGTATCTCTCTCACTGCGTGTGTGACAAGAGAAGCTACTTTAGAAGAAATAGTTCAAGAGAAACATAGACATAATATACCAGGCCAAGAAATCTGGCATAAACATTTTTGTTTCGTGAGTTAGGGCGGAGTAAGGCAACAATCAACGTATTTCAAAAACCAACATTAAAAACATTAATTATCCGAAAGAGAACATTTAATTTACTTTGGTAGCTCCAAGGTTGGAGATAATTGACGGGGCATATTTGCTTAGATGTTTCTGACAAGAGGGAGGGATCTTGTTGAGTAAGGGGTTACTCAACAAAGAGGGAATCTGTATTTACCGGTGAAATCATTTAAAATGTTTGCTTTAAATCTAAATGCTTGAAGCTGCTGCCGTGACTATCAATTAATACTTCATGGCATGTTTCACGCTCCCTATCGGACTAAGGTCATGTAGCCAGTCGATAGGGAACGTCGTGTAAAAGCAGAGTTCAAACTAAGGTAAAATAAATCTGAGTTCCTACCTACCTTACTCAGGGTATCATGCCCCAGTATGTTTCCCTTTGAGATCAACTTCTTCATTTGCTGGGCAACTGTAGAATGCTGAAATGGGAGGAATAATGTTAGTTATATAAAGGGTTAGTTGAAACTTGAAACAATGAGAAACAATGTTAGAAAGTGGTAAAATGGAGAAAAAACTTTAGAGAGTGGTAACGTGATAATTCGACTTTTCGCCGTCGGACATTGGTGTTGCACGGTGCTATTAGCACGAACAGCTGCTAGTCGATAACATACCCCTCATAATAATAATATTCGTCTCCCTCTGGACCCTCTCTCTAATTAATGACTAAACACCTGTCCATATATTTAGGAGTTGACTTTAAGTTACATAAATTTTGGGCAGGTCAGAACCCTTTCTCATGTTGTAACACTCGCACTGAGCTAGTCAGGAACAATTTATAGGGCCATAAAATATTTGTTTTCTTTAATATCACTAATTGTGTTAACCTTTGACATTGACCCTTTAGGTGTTGACGCGGGACTGCAGGGACTATTGAAGGTAAACGCAGCATCAACATTGAATTGTAAACTCTTTAGTGTTAATCTCTTCTCCTCTTCATTCAGGTCATCGTCCAGATCATCCAGAACTTGCTCCTCTTCCATGCTCAGCTGTATTTGAGGGAGATGAGCCATGTGTCGTGGTGATATCTCTCTTTTTCGAGGTGATATCTTTCTTTCTCTTGTATACAATGTGGCACAGGCCCTTATTGGGTGATCCCAGAACTGGTATAGGAGGTTCCGAGTGGTCTAGTTATTAATTGAAGCACGGGGGTGTTGGGTGACGGTAAGCAAGAACAACGAATGGCAATGTTTGAGTGTATAAGGATAACTGCGTATATTAGAAATGCGATCTGCAATGTTCCGTGTGTGTGTGGCATCGCAACTCAATCGCGGGTAATGGAAATATAAGAAGAGTAGAGAGAGAGAGAGAAACTGAGTCCTAGGATTTCAGTGACTAGAGTAGACACTTTTTCCGGGTAGGCGCATGTGAGACCTATTTTTTACTTTCACACATCTCAGATTAAGGATTACCCGGTAAAAAACAATTTGGATAGGAACATTTTAGAGCTTAAATTATCGGAAATTTATTAAAGTAGGCGCATAATGTAGAAAATATTATTACAGTAGTCAGAGATTAGTGGAAGTATCAGAAGTATAACGAGAGAACGTCATAGAATCAAGACTATGCACTGGTGTGAGTGTAGTACACTCTTTGTTAAAGAAAGAGAGTTGTTGAGGTGTCGACACACGGCTCGAGAAAGAGAGGAAAACCCTTTCACCCAGTGGTAGACAAATCATTGGAATGTGAATAATATCTTAAAGAGAACATTTACATAATAAGTATGCTATACAAAACTCAAAAAGAGGATTTCAGCTCCCAGCTGATCAATGATCATATATATTAGACGTACGCTTTTGCTGTATCGTACTGCATACATAGAAAGAATAAGGTTGAATGAAGCGTGTTGAATTGATACACACCTTGCTAAGAGTTCCCGGACTAAAACCATCCTTTCTCCCGACCTTCTTACTGCCCTGTTGTTGATCTTCAGTGATTCCTCCGACCGAACAAGATTTCTTGAGGGATGGTTTCTCCGTTTTCTGATCCTCTGGTGTCTTCCGAGGTAGAGTCAGAGCTCGGGGGAGTTGGACGATCATCGATTCTTTCTCAGGCATGCTGCTGCTGGAGGGTGTTTTGTTGAACGGCTACTGGCTAGACAGAGTAGGTTGGACTACGACTTGATTAGACAAGGTAGGCTGGATAGATATTAAACGGACTTGATAAGAAACAACGATCGGACACTTGAGTTGAGCAGATAATATTTATTTATGGGCGACAAGTCACCAGACTATTTAACAAACAAAAAACGTACACCTTTTATGGGGGACGTGAACGATACATAACTTAGAGAGATACATATCTTAAAGAGATAAATTGAGCTACTCAACAACCCTCTCATGTATTTAAAGCTTGTCAAGCCCCTTGACACGTTCAGATTTATAGAAAAATTGAAAATGAAGAGCTTTTCACGTGAAAAGCAGAGCTGTCTAAATTAGTGTCAGGTCGCACGGTCCTCAAAGGGGACCTGTCAAAAAGTGTCAGAAGGTGCTAGAAAAAGGTGCTGAAATAATATTTTTGAATCTTCATTATGCTTGTAATGGAGAAACGGTAATAAAGCACACTTTTTCTGCTAGATAAGGATGAACATGTGTTTACCATAACCCGTGTGTTACATTAAGTGTGTGTCTAGTCTGTGCACGGTGTATGGACACCGTTTTTCCACTACAAGCGACACTGGCAAAGTTTAAGAATGGCTAAATTTCTTTCTGATTCTGTACACTAGTAACGTGTGTGTTTTCTCTTTTACAGCGCCAGTCATGATTACTATATCATGAAGCACCAGTCATGTGTGAAATAGTATAATCAGGAGGTAACAGGTAGGGGGTTGGTTTTCGAAATGATCTTTTCCAAATGAGTAGATTTTATTATGTATTAGGAAGATGCCTAGAAAAAGGAACCGAGCACATTTAATGAACTGCTATTATTTTAGCGACAACCAAATTAGCAAAATTCCGTCAAAGAATTACTCAGTACAACTGTAGTAATTTATGATATAACTTGGCATTTGTATGCAGGGCGACATAATTCATATTCACTCACATTATCTAGTTAAATAAATATTTAGGTGTTGACTGTTGATTCCACACAAAAAAATAGATCAACGAAGGTTCAGTTGCAGTAATCAGTGCTGCTTTTCAAACAGAAGCTAACACTTATTCATTAGTGTACTGTAGTGAAGTCCAAGCTACGCTGGCTGATAGCTGGCTCTTGTATAGAGCTGACTGCAAGAGCTGCTAATTTTCTGTCCAGAATTTGTAATTGGTGGAAAATAATTCATTCGAAATGGCGTCCAAAATACAGCTGTTGTATTACTTCGTTGAAATGGTAGAGAAATTTAATATTGAGGCGGTGTAGTAACCAATGTGTCAAAACCCACAATGTTTCGAGTTCCAGTGTCACTTTCAATATCATGATGACAATATGATTATTTCTTTTGATGATTTACGTTTTAGCAGCTAGTGCCACTGAGCTGCTAAAGGGGCTACTGCCTATATTCTAAAATATTTTCATCTCTTATTTTTCAAGATAACAAAATGAACATAAAATTCATTTCGCATTATGTCATTATTCGATGTCTAGTTTGGTTTTCTCACGTGTTATGTTTAAAGAGCTAACAGTGGTTGCTATGCAGGAAATCTCTGGTCATTCCTCATGAATTATTCCTATGCGGCACATATTATGTGCTCTAAATGTAATCAGGTGTGCGAACCGAGGAGCAAGGTGAAAGTGAAACCAGATAGGAAAAGTGAAAGTAAGAATCTGATTCATGAAAGTAAGAATATGATTCTTGAATAAATCACATAACTTTAACAGCTAGCGGCAGTGCCAATGGAGCCACTGCCTTTGTTCTAAAATCAGTAAATATAGACATTCAGTCTTAAAGGTCCACAAGATACCTAAAACTTTTCTTTAATCGTATTTTTCCTGAACATGCCCTTAGCTACTGCCGCATCACATATCGGAACAAGATTTTTAATATCTTCTCTGGCTGCTAATCTCACTTTCTCTCTCACACATACACGCCCTACTGTACAACAGTAAAGGGGAAACATACAGCGGGCAGATCACGGTGTTGGAAGAATGGTTTGGTTAAATATCAATGAATGAGATCTGTTCAGGATTAGATCTTGTTCAGGATTAAATCTTGTTCCGATATGTGATGCTGCAGTAGCTAAGGGCATGTTCAGGATATAGTGAGAGGAAATGTAGATAAATTGTAGGCGAGGTAGCTCAATAGGTTAGAGCAATGTACATGTAATGCAGAGGTTGTCGGTTCGAGCCCGGCCCTCGCCAGATATTTTTCTAATTTTCCTCCCTATCTAATCCTGAACAGATCTCATTCATTGCTATTATTTTAGAGACAACCAAATTAGCAAAATTCCGTCAAATAATTACTCAGTACAACAGAAGTAATTTATGATATAACTTGGCATCTGTATGCAGAGCGACATAATTCATATTTACTCACATTATCTAGTTAAATCAATATTCAGGTACATATTGCGATTCCACACAGAGACAAGATCAACGAAGGTTCAGTGCTGCTTTTCAAACAAAAGCTAACACTTAGCAGCCATTAATGAATACTGTAGTGAAGGCCAAGCTGCGCTGTCTGGTAGCTGGCGCTTGTTGTAGAGCTGACTGCAAGAGCTGCAAATTTTCTGTCCAGAATGTGTAATTAGAGGAAAATAATTCATCGAATTGGCGTCCAAAATACAGTTGAAATGGTAGAGATAAATTGAGGCGGTGCAGTGTCCAAAATCCATTTAATGTTTCCAGTTCCAGTGTCACTGTCAATATGATTGTGTACTTTGGTGATTTAAGTTTTAGCACTTGGTACTGCTTTCTATCTAGAATATGTCCATGTCTTGATTTTCAAGTTAACAAAATGAACATAAAATGCATTTCTCGCATTATGTCATTATTCGATGTCTGGTTTGGTTTCCTCACGTGTCATGTCTAAAGAGCAAACCGGTTTTAGGATTATATTAACTCGCTGGTCATTCCTCATGAATTATTCCTATGCGGCACACAAAATATGTGCTGTAAATGTAATCAGGTGTGCGAAACCGAGCAAAATGAAAGCGAAACTATAGATAGGAAAAGTGAAAGCAAGAATCTGAATCATGAATAAATCACATAACTTTTACAGCTAGCGGCAGTTCCAATGCCTTTCCAATGCCTTTCATTCAAGTATCAAGATAAAAAGAACATTGCTCGTTTTCGCATTATGGAATCATTTGATGCCTGATTTGGTTGTCTAAATCTCAATCTCACGCGTAAAATATGAGGTCAAAACCATTTTTCTTTTTCCCATTTTACCATTTAAATCTTTGCACTGCTTAATTTATTATTTTGTCAACTGGTTGCTAAGGTAACACGGAACTCGCTAGCTATGAGCTCAATACAACATGTGCTGTAAATCTGATCAGTTGTGCGAATCCAAGGAGAGTGAAAGAGAAACCATTCCATGCTGGTGATCAGGAACTCTCTGGTCGTTCCTGTGTGACCCCATATCATATGTACAAATGTCAAATATGTGCTGTAAATATATTCAGCTGTGTGGGGAGAGGAGCAAAGTGAAAGTGAAACTAAATGAAAAGTGAAAGTAAGAATCTGATTGGCCGTTACCATGACGATACAGTTAGTCACGTGATGATGCAACAGGTGACGCTCACTGGATGCGGTTATGTACAGAGGGTCTCTCAATGCTCATTATGTACCCGGGCACCTGGCGACGGATGACCAGTACATCATATGACTCGTTGCTGTGGATACCTTCCATCAAAACAAATCAGAGCCATGCGGAGGTGGCTTTAGACGAACCCAGTTCTATAAAATGCCGAATTAGTTTTTGGTAGGAATCATTTCCTCCAACATGCCAGCCTTCTATTTCTTCTTTGTGACTTGATGTTCGTGCCTGTTATCTTCGGCCCTCTTGACACTGTTTAAGAACAATTCAATATAACACCTCAATTTCAGTTCTAGCAAAATGTCTCTCTGCCTAAAATTGGTTCTCCTGGGTGTGCTGGTTGTTGTTCCAGCTGGTGCAGCCGAGGATGCTGAGACCAAGGTTGAATGTTACAAGAACTGTGTGATATTTGATAAAATTACCAGAGCAGACAAGGAGGTTGAGCTGACCGATGAACAGAGTAGGTTTCTTTTGTTGAGCTTTAAAAGTTAAAACCATTGATTACCGTACTTTCAATCCTTCTTTTGTATTTGTGCTCTAAGGCTTGAAAGTCTGAAACTTACCATGAAATATATTCCACTTCAGAAAAATGTGCCGATGCTCTCAAGGGAGACTGTGACGCTGGACAGGTTTGCAAAATCTACAATTTCGCCGGAACCAGTAAAGTGAACGATACCAAGGCGAATGCTATGGTGGAGGTCAAGATCGAGGCACGAATGGCAAATTGTGGTGCTAAAGACAAGCCAGCGGAGGTCTTTTGCAATGTATGTACTACATTACTTTTTTAGTAGGACACCAGCTTTCATAAGAGCGTTAGCTGAAAAGTTTATCCACGATCAGAAAATCCACGTTTATTAATTTCAGATTATATCGATTGAATTTCATGCAATCCAAACTCCCTTCAGAGCACAACCATTTCCGACGATATCACAGTGGTGTACGACGAAACTGAATTGGTTTTCTCCAAAACCGCATGTTCTGACATCAACGATTGCACAGAATCCTGTCTGGAGATGAAGGCCTCAGCGAACGGGCAATATCTGTCAGCTGCCCTCCTCTCCATTATCGCGATGGCGCGATTGTTCTAGAAACCAGAGTTGTTGAGGGGTGACCCATAACAAGAGTGCAGTACCTCGAACATTTTTACATTGTAGATGTTAGCATTTTTTAAACAAGAAGTTGTAAAAAGTCAAAAGTGTCCATTATTAGTATTCAATAGAAGAAAAAGATTTTACTCTTTTATATTGCTATGCCGAACCTTCACCCTTGCAGAGCGTGCAGCAGCTGCCTGTACGTTATGTGAGATACACCACTAATTTTACCCACTTACTTTTTACTTTTTTTTTCTCCAAACAAGTTGCACAATTTATACACTGCCTTCAAACAAACAACGGAAAATGTTCCAAACACACTGTCGATGGTTACTTCACACTTCTCCTCTTCTTCTCGATTTAATGCAATTTCCACTGCCAAATTGCAGTTCAAGAACATCATGTACCCGTATCTACTCAAACCAAGCAGTATCTCTCTTAGATGTGGTGTTACGTCAGTGAACAGCCTCCCTTACCGAACCAAAGACACAGATACAAATGGGATATGTATGAGTAACAGTAACTAAGAAAGTACATTCACTGAAATACTCAACCAAGTTACATTATAAACTTAAGTTTCACCTATCTCACCTTTTATCAGGAATTGCCAGTGGTCTCTTCGCACCGCTAGCCAATACGGTATCTCCACTACAAGCACCCTGCATAACGATCTCCTTCATTGAATCTGCTAAAATGGATAATTGGTTATATAAACTTTTCAGTGCAATGTCATGAATGCCTTGGCTGGGTGGTGGATCCTAGCTAAATTGCTAAGACCAATCAGTAGATGGTCAAGAACACTCTTGATGATCTATAAAGCCTGGAACTTGATATTTTAAATCCGTTCGGCTCGGCTTTCCCTTGTCCCAACACGTTTACTTCTTCAGTTAATGACGAAGAAGAAATTCTAGAATTTGATCATATCAATCGCTGAGCATGTGACAAAGATTCGTCGCGATTCTTTCCGACAAAGCCTATAGTCCTACTTTTCATGTGAGCTCGTCATGAGTTTTCCTCGATCCTGGCACGAGTACCTTTGTTTTGGTAAACAAAGAAAGATTAGCCCTCATGATGACGATCCCTAAATAACTCCCCCGCATTAGGTATTGTTGAACAATAATTCTTGAGGGTTCATCATCATCATCATCTCATAGTGTAATGTAATTGTGTCTGCCGCTAAGGAGTAGAGCTCTCTACCATGATGATTAGTCGTGCGTTGATAGTGACACAATCGAGTATGGAAAAACCGAGAGGGATAGAGAGAGAGAGAGAGAGAGAGAAGGAGAGAGAGAGAGA
>AVPN01003121.1:0-10527 GCA_000695325.1 Pleurobrachia bachei | reverse complement strand
TCTCTCTCTCTCTCTCTCTCTCTCTCTATGCTTCGCCAATGCCTATCCACGAGTAGACTCCGCATACATATGAGTGGTTTACCCAAAAAGCCTAACCCGACCAATTAACCGATGAGCCAGAGAACATAACGGAAGCATGAAGTAGATCTTCTGGAGCCTAATTTTTCCTTGTAAATCCTATATATCGTATCGTGTAAATGCCAGTACATATATATTGCCACGCCACCATACTAACTCATAACCTGCCACATTGTGTAACCTATATGTAACTCATGTATAACCCATATGTGTTTCAGAACCATCTATCCACCCGGCAAGAAGTCCTAAAACCCTGAAAACTCTTCTACTGAACGAGGGTGGAAGTTTCAACTCAACGTGGGAGACAACAAGAGGGACAACGACCACCATGGACGGCCATCAGCCAATCAGGGACGAGATAGAGAGAATTCAACCAATCAGGGACGAGATAGAGAGTGTCAAAAGTTACGGAAAGAAGGAGTTTGATATTGAAAGTATGAGGAGCGTTACCATGGCAACTGTACGTGATTCTGATATTGAAAGTGTAAAAAGTGGACCTGTGGGTGGGGATATTGAAACAACTCAGTGTGATGATGGGGTGAGGGAGGAGGAGGACAGTTCAGAAGATATCTTTGCACCTACCCCAGATAAAGGTGAGTTGATAGATCTGAACAAAATAATCCGATTTGTTCAAAATTAATGTTTTTCTTGTTCTTTTTCTGAGTCACAGTTTTCTCCTTCAAATGTAACTCCTTATTTCTTTATCAGGGACCACCACGAACAAGACAAGTTCTAAAGATGTGGAAAAGTCGCCTACTACAGGAACTCGAATCTCACCTCCAACATTGTACCGATCCCGGGGGATGGATATTCCCTCAACTCCTCACCTTCCCGCGAAGCTACAGAAACACTCAACTCCTCTCTTTACAACCACCCGCCACTCGTCTCCCCTCTTCCCGCTCATAACATCTCTACACCTCCGAACTAGTCCTATAGAAGCAGCAGCACTGGTGTTCGATAACTCTTTTGCACCAACACCAAACAGAACAAGAGAGGAGGATCACAGCTCTATACTCCAAAGGAGACGAGAGGGGGAAGATAGTTCTATACTCCAGAGAAGACGAGAGGGGGAAGACAGTACACCACACAGAAGGCGAGAGGGTGGAGGAGGGAAGAGAAGGAGATGTAGGGTAGAGATTGAAGCACCCAGTACCCTTCCTGTCACGCAGTTTACCCAACCCTCTCTAACTACTGCACCTATCAAGTTTAGTCCCCCATCACCCAAACCTACTCCAGTTGATCTCACCGCGTCTGTACTGCGCCCCACAGTAGCACACGATCAACTGGATGGAAATGATTCACCCCTCCTCTCACCAGATTCCCTGCCCATCATAATTTCACCTGACTCCCCTGAACTTATAATAAACAAAGATGCCTCCCCCAACTCCAGAAAGACTCCTGACAATACCTCTGATCGGGGTGGGACAGCGGCAAAGGGACCGGGTGACTCCACCCTACTATCCGATTTTGATAGCCGGGAGCTTGAGGCTTGTCGTCAATACCAGATCGCTTGTAGAGAGGAGCAGGGAGGAACAAGAGGGGATACTGCAGAGGCTGGGAGGCAGAGTAAAACCAGTGGTGTTGTTTCAGATGCACAGAAAAATGTATCGAAGGAACAGTTAGAATGTGAGATACAGGAGATTGAATCTCAGTTAGAGCCGGGTGGAACAATCGAATCATTCACCTGTACCCCTGCCATTGATTTTGGTGTTTTGACCTGTACAAGTCTGGAGGAGACTCAGTGCGACCCGATGGTAACCACTGAAGTGTTGGGTCACTCTTCTCTGGTAACAATGGACGTATTGGGAGTGGTAACAGAGGGGAAACCACAGTGTAAAGATGGTATTGGCAGAGAATCAGATGAGCCGCGATCAACCAGGGCTCTTTCTCCTATAAAACTTGCATATCAAGACAAACCAAGTGCAGCAGCACAAGATCTAGATGCCCAATCAACACGGCCCCCTATTTTACATCGAGAGGTGGAAACCGCGAGAGAAGTGGAAACCTCAAATGCTGAAGTGGAAACCTCATGTCATGTAGAGATGGAAGAGTCTGGAGAGGAATTGTTTGAAGATCTCGGAGATAACTCATTTATATCCTCTGTCCTTTCAAATGAGAATTCTCAAGTTGATATTTTTAGTGACCCAGAGTACAGTTTTAATGAGTCCGATGATCAGCCCATTCTGGCCTCCGAGGACGAACAGGAAGGAGAGGAATATAAGGAAGTAGGAGAAGAAGATGAGGACAGTCAGATTGATATATTTGAATGAAAAGCAGGTTGATATAAACTTTGAAGACAGTACTAAATCTGATTTAATATGCTAGATTATTGCTAAAACTAAACAATGTGATTGTAGTGGGAGATAGGAGAATTATAGCTGGCTTATAATTGTGTGTGTTCTATGTGGAAATTAATTATATGTGAATCGTGATTTGATATTCGTTCCAATTTGTAAATCAATGAATATTTTCCTTTGCAAATGTGTCCGTGACCGCAACCCTCGTCCCTCATGTCATGACACAATAGGGCTCATCTTGGCTTGGGTGAACGGGTTATGCCACGAGGGGTCGAGGGGACATTGGACAGATCTGTCCCATAGCATACAAGCTGAGACAAGTTGGCTGAGAGTCTTACCTCCGAGGGCTCCAACAAGAATCATGGGAATGATTTGTCCCCCAGTGTATACTTTTGCCGCGGCATTAACCCCATCCAGAATCTTCTTACATCGCCTTGTCTCCCTTGCTCCCATCAGCATGTACTTTGGGATAAAAGGGATTATTTCAACAGAATTATTAGAGAAGGGTAGTGTCACGTCTCACACTGTCAGACATGGTTTTGCTAAATTAAATGCTCGTTAGCCGAAGACTGGGCACTTTTTCCTACTGTTAGCTTTCTTGCAGCTATTATGTAATGCATGGGAAGTTCTGTGGTGCTGGTAGATTTGAAATGAACTGTCAGATGGGTAAAGTTTCATATTTGAGCGTGAAACAAAAGAGATGAAATCCTGGTGGTAGGAAATTGGAAACTCCGAATAATTGAATGAATCAAGAGACATGTACGATCTCGCAATGGCAGGCACACACCTGGAAGGGCTTCACTTTGTACAATTTGAAGAATATATCGGCCGGTCCAAAGAACACCAACCACCTGTAAATCAATAGGGCACAATGTTTACACAGAATTACACGGAGATAATTGGACATGCATCTGACACAAATTAAATATTAAAACATATCCTAGGACAAAAACAAAAGTATCAAAACCTACCAGAAAATAACGGCGGTAAGGGTGTTGAGCGGGTTTACAAAGGGTCCAATTAGGGGGTTACCCAGCGCTAGGGAAGAGAGAACACCACCCGCGTTAACAATCAACAGTGTTCCAGCAAGAGATGCCAAGGGGTGGTCATGGGCAAATTCAACCGCTCCTGCAATGAAAATTAATATAAAAACTCGACCACTTAGAACTCTTGTTCAATATTCAAGTTGGAGATCAAATAAGATGAGTAGTTTGACTCACCTGGTTGGGATCGGAGGGAGGAAGCTGTTGCAAAACAGTGAATTGAGTGGAGAACGGGGAAGTATGGAATGGAGTGGAGGTATTGACCAGCCTCGTTCAGTATTTCCATAACCGACATGTCTAACAAGAATTATTGTTGCATTATGCCTTCGAAAATTCATCCGGACAGGGGACAAAGGAACCTGTTGCAAGGCTTCAAATTTGCCCGACGCCTGTGGCCGTATCATCTTTAAATTTTCTAACGGTGGTAAATCACCACTGGTGACCCGTTAAGTTGGTCATTTTCACAGCGCCCCGGTCCCCTATGCGTCATTCCAGGGTGGACGGTGGTTCACACTTCAGTAAAGTGAATTCACACAAAAAATTCGGTTTTAGTTTTGGACGCTGGGAACGTGAAATTTGATATGACGGAGGCCGAAGCACTTGTCCACTGCAGTAAGACACTGCAAAATAACGCGTTTTTTGGGGGAAAAAAAGAACAGAAGTGCACTGACTTGGGCGCGATTATAATCTGGGTGCCTCGCAGCGACTTTACAGGTGCGCGCTACCAAAAGAGTCTACTCAGACCGACTTTTTTCAAACGGCTATAGCCACGCAACCACATGGCCAATTTGAGTAAACTAAACGGCATATATAGAGAATCCGATAGCCCTAACCGAACCCCCAAACCAAACCCTAACCAGACCCTAACGAAATAGCCCTAACCGATAACCCCAAACCAAACCCTAACCAGACCCTAACGGAGATAGCCCTAACCGACCCCCCAAACCAAACCCTAACCAGACCCTAACGGTAAGCCCTAACCCGTTCGGACCCTTCGAGCCAAACCCTAACCAGACCCTAACGGTTAGCCCTAACCCGTTGCGCGCGCTAAAACTACGAATTGTTAGCAATGAAAGGCACCCAGATTTTAACGTTTTCCCACTGACTGCACTGCACTTTTGTTTCGGGAATTTTAATTTGAACAAGGCACGCGCTTCAAAACCGTCGGCGCGGCTGATTCAAGCACGTTAAACTTTTTGTTTCGCGCGCTACGTCCTCCAGTCCCACCAACTCCCAAAATAATCAGCGTGTGCGCGGCGCTTTTGTAAATTGTTGACGGTATCTACTTTCACATGAACTCAGACCAATGTCACCGCGCCATACTGTTATGTGGATGGTTAATCACAGGCAATCCATTTATTGCATGCAGATGTTTATACACACAGTTTAGTCGTTATTTAAGCAAAACATAAAATGTGTTAATAAATCAGTTCGTCACGCCGAGAATAGCGAAGTTTTACTGTAAATCTATTGCAAAAGTAAAGTATCTACATTTCTAAAGTGGGCTCTATAAGTTGACACATGAGAACAATAATTTTCCACACT
Organism: Pleurobrachia bachei; assembly: GCA_000695325.1. NCBI lineage: Eukaryota > Metazoa > Ctenophora > Tentaculata > Cydippida > Pleurobrachiidae > Pleurobrachia > Pleurobrachia bachei. Next base: position 5,564 of record AVPN01003121.1, on the reverse strand, counting down.
CTTTACTTGCCCTTTTCTGTATCATACATGTGTACAAAAGTGCCCTTTTCAGTGGGTAAATTCCAGTTAGTGTCCGCCCATTTAGCACCCTTTCCCTCATACAAATGAAATGTGAAAGCATTTCTAGAATTCTCACTCGTGTTCGCATACGATTTGTGAACCACATCTCCGTGAATAATAACCAAAGACCCAGCCTTCGCTGGCACACAAACATACTCATCATCATTCTCAAAATTATCATTCTTCTTTCCCACAAACTCACACTCCCCTCCCTCCTTGCTCCTATTCATAAAGAGTGTTGCTGGTTCCCTGTGACTACCAGGTATAAACCACAGACACCCGTTATCAGGAGTGGCATCATCAATTGGGATCCACAGCCCCACCAGTGCAGTACCCCCGGTATGTAGAAAAGTGCTATCCTTGTGGGGCGTCACTACACCTCCCAACCCTGGGCTTTTGAAAATGTACATGCTCTGGGGCAGGACAGGGTCCTCCAGACCTAGATCTCGGCAGATTTCCAGGATATTGGAGCTAAAACAAAGGTCTTCGAATTCAGGAACATCGGTGTGAAGAGCGTGACCTATTTTGTTAATAGCACTGTGTGCCGGACGGGTAAATGCACCCGTTTCATCGACTGCACCTTCTTCAAAAAAGAAAGAAATGTTGTCGCCAGAATTTAGAAAGTACTCAGACATCATTTGCTTGTCTTGTTCCCCATTGTTTGCCTGAAATAACGAGGAATTTGACTTTTGAATAATATCAATAAGAGTGATTATAATTTGATGAATATTTAAGGAGATGGATGTATTAGCTGATCAAAACCTCGTAAGTCGTAAAACAGGTCCTGGGATGATTTAAAAGATCCAGTTTATCAAATATTGTCCGGGTGATGGCATCTCTCAGTTCCTCGCAATATTCGGGGTTTATCAGATCAGGGATTACCAGATACCCATCCCTGTCCCACTGATCCAGCTGCTCCTTCGTTAGCATGGTTTGTGGCTGGGTATAAAGAGTGCTAAAACAATATTTGTAAGTTAATTATATATGGGTGATACAGGATGATACAACGTCGACCAAGACAAGTATCGCGTAGAAGATACAGGACACCCCACAAAGTAATATTTACAAGAACAACATCCTAAAAAGCTCCTCTCATGACAGGTCAGCCCACAAGTCGAAGGAAATGAGAGGCTGGTGAATATGTGCGAAGGACAGGTTAAAAGATAAACGTGTCTGCTGTGCTGGACATCTAGGGTTACTGGTGGAGGGTCGAAGGAGAGAGTAAAAGTCTCTTACTAAGAGCGATAGAGAGAGAGAGAGAAAGAGAGAGAGAGAGAGAGAGAGAGAGAGAGAGAGAGAGAGAGAGAGAGAGAAAGAGAGAGGGAGGAAGCTAAAAAAGATAACCATGTGCAGAAAGCAGGTGGAGTGAAGAAAGGTATGTTTTATCTAACATGACGACACACACACAGCACCGTAAATCTGTCACAGTGTCACGGGAGAGGGAACCTTTTATGTTGAATTAGAGGCTTTTAACTTTATAATTGTCGTGAGACTCGAGAGAAATGGTAAACTATTCTCTTTACCTACTACGTACAGTCTTAAGTTAAGATACGTCCAACCATATTACATAGTAGTAAAAAGAAGACAAACTATATTTCACCTACCCTCTACACATCACAAAAGATACAACAACACACCCGCCCCCCTTATTACCAATTGCTTGTCACACTTGTTAGCTCTCTCTCTCCCAATACATACACTGTGTTATTGTCTGCTTGTGATAGCCTAGCATGGAATTGCTGCACAATGCACATTTTGTACTACCGTGTGAGAGAGTAACATGCTGCTAAATGAAATCAGTGTAGATTTTAGATTTCATCTATGAACCGGGAGTAAATGAACTCATTCTAGCTAGATTTAGCAGCTAGGTAAAACAAATAATTGACCGCGATGGAATGAAGAGTCCCTGAAGAAGAATTCTCAGCTTGATGAGTCTCCACAATCTACAGCAGCCAATTAAATGAAACCAATTAAGAAACCAATTAAAAGACACGCAATTTTGGTGGTTTAAAAGTTAATGTTAAACGGTTACAAAACATTGAGCAATGAAAACACACATACACACGAATAGAAACGTAAAGAGTAAAGCAAGAAAGGATAATCAGTAGAGACATTGGGTGAGAGAAGAAGAAGAAGAAGAAGAAGAAGAAGAAGAAGAGAGAGAGAGAGAGAGAGAGAGAGAGAGAGAGGGAGAAGAGATAAATGAGCTAGAGAAGGGAGAGAGAGCTAGAGGAGACAGATAAAATAGATAGGCAAGCTAGAGAGCTGCGAGATGGAGAAAGAGAGAAGGTTTGTTACAGCAAATAGGGGCGGCAGCAGTAGCACACAGCATTATGAAACTGTGTTTACACAAGCTTACTGCTCTCTGTCCGACACTGGTCAGTGAGTAGAAGAACAAGTAGGAGAAGAAGAAGGGTGGCTCTAGTTTGATAGAGAGATAGTGATAGGGCAGAGTAATACTACGTGATTGTGTGGCGTGATAGGGTGGAGATTGGAGAACTGCCAGTTACAGGCCCTTTTGAGGACTATATTGATACTTAGGACCGAAGAGTAAATGAAGTGAAGGTAATATGTAGGCCGAGTATCAATACTAGGATATGCCTCGTATCAGCCAAAAAAACGCGACACTCAACACACAAACAACGAAAAACGATTAAAACATCGCCTCTCATTACAGCAAATATTGAAATACACAGGGTCTCTCTTTAGTCTTTTCACTCTCTCTTCACTCTCGTCCCAAATTCTCACAAAATAGAGCTCCCCCTCAAGGAGTCTCTCGCCCACTGGATGGGGCTGCAAAGTCCTTGGTTACAATCCTCTGTTTGACAGATGCGATGAAGGCGAACCAGTTTAGCTTGGCTCCCTTACTAAAGGGTGAGTGGTAGTAGTGGGAATTTAGCAGTTCATCATGTATTGGGTAACCACGTCTTAGCCGTCTCGCTTCGAAACCTAGGTATAGAGAAAGAGATACGTTTAGCTTGCCTTGTTCGAACCTGTCTCACCCGGCCCAAATTTAAAGGAGGGTTATATCAGAGTTATTTGAAACGTTTAGCATAATCATCATTTAGCTGCAACCTAATTTTAAACAGAAGGTTACACGAGGAATTAGAACTGATGGGTGTGGCGTTTTGTCAAGCACACTACTGCGTCTACTGAGCTGTGTGTCATCTCTATATTTCTCACACACTCTCTCTCTCCACACTCTTCCTTTCTATCAGTGTATCTGGCAGCTTGGACGGAAGCAATGGAAATGTCACATACACATTAACCCCACCTTATATACTGGTAGAGAAAGAGAGAAGTATAATACAGTTTGGGAGCATGGAGACAGACACCAAAGTCGGCCCGATATTATACACACGAGTGGTAATTCCTGGTAGTACCAGGCTGGTACTAGGTATGTAATAACTCTCTTGGAATCACTATCACCAAGATAACTATTAATCGATCTTATTACGATTGGTAATACCAAGAGATTTATTAACACGGTATCCTATTACGACAGAGATTTATTAACACAATCATCTAACTCGGATGAATCACTAGCCTCTAACATAACCAACGGACAAACCAACCCACACACACCTGCAGCTGCATGCTCTGTGGACTATGTGTGTGAGAAGTTTCCCTGCACCTGTACAAATCACTAAGCGATCAGACACCTGCGACGATTATCTCTCACCTCCACAGATGAGAGAGAGGGAGAGATAGAAGACAGAGATAAGTGGGTTAGAGAAAGGAGAGAGCTAGAGAGGAGACAAAGATAAAAATATAGGCAAGCTAGAGAGCTACGAGATGAGAGATGGTAGAGAGAAGAAATGATGAGATGGGACATCGAGAGCTATAAGAGAGGTGCGATTTTATATCTCCCCATCTCTCCTTTCTCTCCTTTCTCTCGAAGAGGAAATATAAATGAGCTGATAGGAAAAAAGCAAGGCTCCGTGATTCCGTGGCTGCATTTTTACTAAAATCATTACGATGGACTTATTGCGTTATTCCCATAAATAATATCACCGACAAACCACTCTCATATCAAGTTGATAGTCTCTCTACAACCCTACTCTCATACAACCCGGGCCGTACATGAAAGTTTACCAATTCGTGTTCCAGAGATCGGGGGAAAGCAGGAATTAGTTAGAACTAGGCAGCTAAACGCTAATATGATATTCAGTATTCACCTGTCAGGTTGAATGTGATGAGTTTGATCTGTTGTACCAGCTGCACCAGGGATACCAGGAGGACTATTAGGGAGAAAACTCCAACTGTAAACAGCACTGACGACCTGGAGGGGGAGTTGTTTTATTGGGGAAGCTGTCAGAATATTGGCCTGACCCTATTCATAATATGGTATGGGGTATAATTGGAGTTGTTCTCTTAGGAGGGAGAATTAAATTGTGACCTACTGGTAAACAGTAGACTAGCTGCTGGGACGGGGGATAAATTGGGGGAAATATTATATTTTCATTACTTGTTATCTAGGATGTACGCCTGACAATCAGGGACCACAAACTGTGGACTCAACTCTCGGACTCCACAACTGAAAATATTTATATTATTGAATTTAGTATGAATTTAATAAATTTTATTGAATTACACAAATCTGTAAGTCATTATATATTCCTAAAATTGGTCCAAATTGTGGTTGACGTGTGTGTGTATCGTGTATAGGGTGTGCATCAGCTAATGGCAGTTGAAGATAGAGAGAGAGCAGGATGCAGACAGGAGATGTGGTAGAGGGAAGGAGAGATTATGAAGAGAGAGCTGATAGCTATACATAAAAAACAAAGAAATGTCGAAGAAACAGCGCCGATTTGTAGAAAGTTGAGATGGGCTCATGTGAATAAGAATCCGGAAACAGGCTAAAAAACCGACTACCATTAAAACTCACCTGCTGGTGAAGAAATCCCAAGCTGTTGAGAAAGTAAGGTTGATAAGGGCCACCAGGAGCACTATAAAGGAGAGATGGTTTCTGCAGCCCACACACTGGTCGAACCTGCATGATGAAAGTGGGTCAGCTGAATGTAATTCAACAATATCGGTCAGCCGGAAATGTTTAGTAGATCATGTGGTTTGTGTGTGTAAGAGCGGCTGGTATACTGTCAGTCCGTGGTACGGATCTTTTCCTTGAATTGGTTTGTGTAACTGAACCGTGCAATTACACATAAACCACTTCAATTTGAACGTACCAAATATTGTGGTGATCATAGCGGTCAACACATCGATCACAGAAGCGGCAATGCCATGCTCGTAGTGGGCGGATAAGGTTGCATTTCTCACAGAACAACATGTGCTGTTTACTCTTTTTGTTCTGCAGGACACTCACAAAACCTGGGTCCTGGGAGAGAAGGAAGGGTTAGATCAAAACCTGGGTCCTGGAAGGGAAGGAAGGGTTAGATCATATAATAGAGGCATCATCAGTTGGAATACATGTGATAGTGTCAACTGTCACTGCTCTGTAGTGTCTGACGGTGTATAAGGTCCAAATGAGGCACGGAGCTTTTCTG
>AVPN01003119.1:0-10591 GCA_000695325.1 Pleurobrachia bachei | reverse complement strand
GAGAGAGAGAGAGAGAGAGAGAGAGAGATGGCTTATTTAGAGGGGGTAAAACATAAATGAAATGATAAACTTCTGATAATATTAGATGTTTTCATAATTACCTTCTCTGATGTGCTGAACAGTGCTGTTTTGGATCTGATTTAGCACCATGATTTTCGTCCTGAAGATAAGCATTTTGCTTTGGTTAACCACTTTTTTGTCAAGCCCTCGTATGTAGCTATACAGGTTACCCAAAGCAAATACTCCACAGTCAAATCCGTTGGTCTGTCTTTGGCTGTGGCCGTTAAGATAGCTGAAGGAATCCGGATCAAAGGAATCCAAGTTGATGTTGATATTCCTTTCTGTTGTAAGGTATCTTCGATAGGATTGGACGAACTTGACATATCTTTGACAGATAACCTTGATGTTTACTTGAGATGATGCAGCTGAATCATAGTAATGTACAGTATTGTTTCTGTTATCTATCAAAACAAGAAACCAGTGCCCAACTACAGCATAGGTCGGGTTGGCGAACACCGTGATAATATCATGTGCCGCTGGATCTCCTCCATCATCAATGTTTTGGAAGATATCATATGGCCGTGGTGTACTATATTTTGATAAGGGGAAAGCCGCAAATAGATCAACAGCAAACTGTCGTACGGCCTCCCCTTCTCCTAGCGGTCCAACCCGATCGAGAAAAGCATCGATACCTCCGCCCATATTGAAGATCTTCGGAGAGTCTAGACCTGCACGCTTTTCATCTTTCATCACATCCTGAAGATATGCCACAAATACATTGAGGTCTGTTGAAGTTAAAAACTTGCTCGATGCCGGGCACTCCTCCAATGGATCTGGGTTTAATCCAAACTCACCACTCGGTGTACCGTTTTGCAGGCTTTTGATCTTCGTTTTAATAATATCCTCATATATTGTTTTTAACTGTCCTCTCTGTACCGATTCTAACATGTTCGTTGAGCATCTGTGCCGCATATCAGCGTCCTCAGTTACCAATTTAAAGTACTCTTCGAAGCTGGGTAGACTGATATTGCCCTTTTTCCTCTTGACAGGGGCCTTATCATCATAGCCAGACGAGTCAGAAAGTTCGATTATGTTTTGGTTTAAAGGCTGCGAATCTTGCAAATTTTTAACTTTCGCTTTCTTTTTCGCGGGGCTAGGAGGACTATTATTGAATAGTTTCCTGCGTTTACCTCTTGCAAGTGAACGATCATCTACTTGGCTACTGATGGTATCCTTGACCTTTTTCGTAGTGGTAGTGGGGTACCATATTCTTTCACTACCAGTACCTGACTCTTTCAAAGCTCTTTTCCTCGCAGCAAGTGCGATGGATTTACTCCCCCTTGCTGCGTAATGCCTGATGGTATTGGCGTTGGCCTTCACGCTTGATATGGCAAAGTTTATCAAGTGCAGGCCAGTGAGGGTTTTGACTCGAGATAAGGCGACATAGGCTTGCCCATCAGCAAAAGTACCTTTGCCTATATCAACCATTGCACTTGTTAAGGACAACCCCTGAGATTTGTGGATGGTCATTCCATAGGAAAGACAAATCGGGAACTGACTTCGGTGGAAATACCCATTGTGGTAAGCCATAACTTCCCGTTTATCTCTCCTAAGGTCCGTTACTCCATCAACCCCGTCAAACTGGACCCTTAGATGCTCAACAACCCCATCCACCTTCACTATTTCCCGTATTTCCCCTATACTACCGTTAGTGAGCCCCGCCTTCACATTCATGTTTCGGCGGAGCATCACCCGAACCCCAATTGCCAGAGGAAGTTGTTTCTCGAGAGCTCCAGTTTTTCGAGGGTCGTTCTCACCGTCCAATTTTTTGATGGCCTTTAACAGATTCTTCCTCGCAACACCTGATTTTTTGGTGCTTAGTTCATCTTTGGCCGTCACCACAGTCACTTGAGGATGGAGTTTGCGAAGTACTGCTTTGTTAAACGTGTCAACCATTTCCCTTGTAGGGAGCAAGGTAACAAGTTGAGGGGCACTTTTTAACAGGCCAACAAAGTAGTCCACCAATTGCTCCAGGTACTCTTCGCTGGTGGTACTCCGCAACAATGGGATCAGCCTCGATTTGAGCAGTTGGACATCCTTGTTGGTAATTGCACCAATTCGAAGTCGCCCCAGCAGCTCCCTGTATAGCGAGTTTTGGTTGCCCTTCTGCCGTTGATTGATCTCAAGTTCCTCGAACTGAAAATCATGCCAGAGGTCATGTTTCGTTGGTAATGCTCCTGTCAACTCACGGGCTAGATCTGCGGAAATAGGAGTGAAGACAGGGTTGGCATTTACAGGAGGGAGCTGTAGGAGGTCCCCAAAGACAATGACTGCCTTGCCACCGAACGGTCCATTTTTCTCCCCGAATATCTGACCTAAACGGAGATGGGTGTAGAATAACTGGACATTAGACACCATTGAAATCTCGTCGATGATGAGAAGACCTAGGTTGGCCATGACACTTCTCATTTGATCTAAAACGTTCTTCTTAAGAAGTTTAAAACCAGGTGTATTGTCATGTTCTACAGGTAACCGGAGAATACTGGTGAGAGTCTGGCCCTTGACATTTCGAGCCGCAACACCCGTTGGGGCTGCTATCAAAACGCCATTGTCCAGTACTGTATTATATTTCAATGCAGCTGTTTGCATGAAACCCACTATTGCCTCTATGAGGTATGATTTTCCGGTACCTCCTGGGCCAGAGATAAACAGCAAAAGTGGTTCATCCGTGTTGTTACAGCTACATTCGCCGGTAAGGTGCTGGAATTTGTGATTAAAGAAATTGGTTATCTTGTCATAGCAACGCCGCTGATCTTTGTTTAGCGTTGCTACCACCTTATCCAATTCCTCCAGAGTTGTGATATCACTTCCGTCTTGGTTAGCTTCATAGTCTTTTAAACTTTGCAGCAGTGGTGTTTCATCTTCATCAGAAGAGCTTGGAGTGGAGTTCGGTTGCTTAGCTGTTGTTTTAGCTTCCTTCTCTCGCTCCTTCATGTTTTCTCTTCCTTTCTCGATGTTGATTTTCACTGCTGCTCCGTTCACCAACTCAGCATAACTTCCGGAATCAGCACATCTGTAGAACTCTCTCTCATAACTGGAGCTTTCTCCAAGAATATCCTCCTCCTTTCTCCACGGTTTGTAAAGCATCAGGAGGTTGTGATAAAATAGTTCAGGCTTTTCTTTCAAACTATAACGGTTGGAATATATCACAGGAGCCTTTTTCAATTTTCGGAACTTACCGAGAGTTACCCCAAACTTGTCTTTAATAACCAAACTAACGTAACGATCATCATAACATTTCGCATAACTCGAAGAAAACGTTGCGAGGCTCATATTTTCGAGAGACTTTGGTCTATTTGGATAAAAATCATTCACTACATCCCTGCAGAAGAGTCTTTTTGATTTCGGGTCAGCCCCTTCTAAATCCCTAATTTGACGGAGAGTCCGGCTGCGATACTTTGGGAGTGTAGCAGACACCCATTGAAAATTTTCACTGGATCGCCACAACTCTCCATTCCGTTGTAAGATTCGATCAGCAGCCTCTTGAGCGGACATGGTTCGGTTGCGCATGTTAGAATAAGCGAACTTGTAAAACCGTTTTGTGTCGCTCTCGTCTCCGTCAAATTGCAAGTCCATGTTGGTCTTCTCGCATTTGGTCGTGTATTTGGATACATAATTTGCAATCGAGAAAGAGTCCTCCCCCATGAACTGCAGATCCATATTGCCCTTCCATAGGAGGGATATAATAGGATTGTAGTCATTTATGAAGCGTTCATCACCTACACGAGGAACCTCATAGAGGCGCTTCTTGAACTTCCCGCTTCTTCTCCCCAATACCGTTGCAGTCACATCTCTTAGCAAAAAACGTTTGCACACTTTTCTCGGAAATCCAAAGCGGCAGGAAGTTTTATGTTTTCCTCTTTTTCCTTTCACTCTATATAAACAGTACTTTTGGCACCTGTGCTTTTGATACCTGCTAACAATCCGATGAAGTTCAGGCTCTTTGGCTGCATCTGGGATACGACAGGTGACGAATTCTTGAATAAACTTTGCAACCTTTTCATCCGAATCTTTACCTATAACCGGAGCGTTTTCAATCCATAGAAGAGTGTGAAAATGAACTGTTCCCCGACCTTGGTATTCCTGTCTTATGAAATAAGACTTGATCTTACCAAGACAACCAGAGTCGAAAATGAACTTGAATACGGCCTCAAAGCGTTGATGAATGTATGCTGATGTTAATACTGGTTCCAGTGTTATCAACTCATTGGGAGTCATTTTATCAACTCCAGGCCGTTTACTATTGACTTTGCGGAGATAATCAATTAACTCAGGCCAGTCCCATTCTGCCGGACTAAGTGTTAGAAACCATGTTGGGGAGCCGAACTTTTCTAGCTGTGCATCTAACTTAACCTTAGCTGAACTCCAATACTGTTCCGTACCAGGTATATTCGTTAAACATCTAGTCATCTTTCGGACCAGATTTGCATCGTTTTTCTTTACACGGGCCAAAAGCTCTTGTACCGTCATGTTTTTCATGGACCCTACATTTCGAAGAGCTGCAAATATACTTTGTTTAATTTTACGGCGTTCGTGTTCCGATGCAAGGTAAAAACAATATGGCATGTCCTGTCTATATGCTTCATCAGCTGAGAAAAGCCGAGTTTTTTCATAAATGAGTGGATTGGTTTTTATTGGTCGAGATATTCGTTTTACCCCGATACCACGTGGGAACAGATTGGGAAAGCACAAGATTTCAACCTTTTCCTCTTCTGGTCGAATAGGCTCAGTATCCACTTTTAGCAACTTATATAGGTCATCCTTGTACTTCTCCCAGTCTTCTGAAGGATTTCCAAGAGCTGTTGTTGTGAGAGGTTCTATTTTTGTTTTAAATTCTTCTGGTGTCATTTTTTCTATCATCTTAATGCGTTCTTCCTCAGTAACTTCTAAACTTTCCACCTTTGCTCCTCCGTCTTCATTCTCTGATTCACTAGAGAGTTCATCTGCAAAGTTTGTATCTTGTATATTCATCATGCTTTCATCGAACTCCTCGTCGGAAGAAGGAGATGCTATTTCACTCGAATGACTGGTTTCATCGCTGTCCTCATTGTCTGCATCTTCATCTGCTGAAGAGCCGGAATAGTTCAAATCACAATTAGGTATTGGTATTTTAAGCTCATCATCGGACACTTTCGCCCGTCCCGATTTATCAAACACTCCAACGCTAGCTTCTGACCCGCTTGCACTTTCTTCATATGAAGAAGAAGAAGAGCTACGACTAACAATTTCCGCCATTTCTGCAAACATTTTGCGAAAAGCATTGAGCTTCACTGTATACCAATCTATTGTGGCTTTTCGCCAATTCGCCTGATCCATTTCCTCCGAAGAGCCAGAATAATGTAGGTCTTCATTAGGTGGAGGCACCTCTGACTCCTCGCTGTCCTCGGTTTCAGCACTGTCTTTGTTACTGCTTTCTCCACTCGTTGACCTAGTTTCGACGATGCTACTAAGTCTCTGTTTCACAGTCTCCATGTTCCTTTTCATTTTTTTGAATACTGTTTCCTTCTTTTTTTCTTTTAAATCAGAAATATTGCTGCCAGTACCTCCACTAGTCAACTTTTGTTCACTTGTTTTAACCATATTTTCCGATTTGTCACAAGTAATTTTACAGTCAACTTTTTTGGTGTGACAAGACATGCAGTTACCACTAGAAGAACAATTGTTAAAGGCGATTTCAGTTTGCCTCCGAATTTCAAAGCAAGTATTTTGATCAAAGTAACTGAGATCACAACCAAAAGAATGAAACACCTCTCCCGATACCATCCGTTTATAAACCTTCCTTTTTCCGGCGAATTGATTAACGCATTGATTACAAACCATTCGGTACTCGATTGCAATTTTTTGGAGGACCACAACGTGATTAAGGTTTTCCATATTCACCTGTGTCAGTGTTCGTTCAGTGAGCTTTGTTGGTGCTGCATGACGCCTGATGGTTTGAATATCCGGGGGACCTCCAATATCATAACTATCTTGCCTATCCGCCCAAGATCTGTCACCTTCAGGTTCAATCTGGAGAAAATCTGGCTGAACCTCTACACTGCAAACAGCACAGTAACCCAGTCGCCGATGACTATCTCCTCTTTGGTCAATCAACTTATCGATCTTTTTCAACACGAAATGGTACTCCAGTTTGAACTTACGAAAATCTTTAAAACTTTTGCAAACATCAAGTCCTTTCGTGAGTTGCATGTCCTCGATCGTGATGTAGCATTGGCTACACATTTGACTGGCAGTAGCCAACTTATCCAAGTTCCTCATTGCTCCTAAATGTTGGTTTTTCAGTTCCATTGCCATTGTTCTATATCGAACATCCTTCTTAAAAGCAGAGCTGCATTTTGTTTTAACACTAAGACACGATGATAATATATTTTTACCTGGACATGTCAAAGTACTGTTTGAGCTCAATATGTCATGCAGCTCGTGTGCCCGACTTTCTAACACTTCAAGAGAATACATACCATAACCATTGAAAACTAGATCGTATCTAACCCCTCTAAAATATGTATAGCAATTCTTGCATAATTCCAAATTATATATTAGCCTACTTGCAAGATCTAAAATAGCCACTGCTGCTCTCTCTTTCCGTTTTTTGACAGTCAGTTGCTCCTTAACTACTGCTCCACCTCGTAGGACCTTTTCTTTTTTTGCCCTGGACCGTGTCATCGGACCTTTGTCTTTTATCTCTATATCATGTTCTTTTGATCTCAGTTGCTCCGTTGGATCAGCGGTTATCGTTGTGTCATCAGGCCCTTCAGGGTATAGTCGTTTTCGAGTTTTTGTGACCTTTGGCAAACCAGTTTTTGTCATATTTGTGATCACCGCAGATTTACTTTGTTCTACCACAGACGGCGTTGATGTACCAATTTCTGGGTAAAGGGTTCCACTTGGTTTATTAACCTGTATCAAATGATGGTCAATTTCACCTGTGATAGGATCCCTAATTTTCGGATAGAGTGTGTCCACAGATTTACTCTTTTCAATGGCAGACGGCGTTGATGTACCAATTTCTGGGTAAAGGGTTCCACTTGGTTTATTAACCTGTATCACATTATGGTCAATTTCACCTGTGATAGGAGCCCTAATTTTCGGATAGAGTGTGTCCCCAGATTTACTCTTTTCAATGGCAGACGGCGTTGATGTACCAATTTCTGGGTAAAGGGTTCCACTTGGTTTATTAACCTGTATCACATGATGGTCAATTTCACCTGTGATAGGATCCCGAAACACCGGATATAACTGGTTCCCTGCTGCATTTGAATTTTCAACTGAGGGCCTCTCTGTCATATCATTCGTTCGACTTTTGGTCAGGTCAACAACAGGCAGAATACAAATCTGGCTTTCAGTCGGATCAATCGTCCCCATCTGGACCTCTTCATCAGATGATGTAAATTCTATAGTTGAGGGTATGCTATATTCGTCATCAGATTCATAAACCGATTGATCTCCTATTTTACGTATCGGAGTTAATCCCAAATCAGTGCAGTCTGAACCTGCTCGTGACTGATCACTTTCTGATGACGTCGCAAGAATATCCAGCACATTCTCCATAGGAGGCGCAGTTGGTTTCGTACCATTTTCATTACGGTCACTGCCTTCTGAAAATGACAATAACTGCTGTGGCGAATCTGGAAGCTTAATGGTTTTGTAATCAGGATGATAGACTTTTAACCACCTTAACACTGTGAACACCCTTTCAACATTCACTGCCTTGTGCCAAAATGATTTACTATGTTTAGACAATCCTACAATCTTGATAAAGTTTTCCACTGCCAACAACTTTTTTTCAGTATTCTCCTTGAGCTGGGATATCGTGTCTTCTATCGGAAGAGGCATGTGAACTGCATTCCCTTTCATTTGATACATCCGTTCACTCATCTTATCATTACCAGATGATGTGCCGATCCGTACCCATGTCTGGAACATGCTCATCTGCCGAATAAACATATGTTCTATGCTGTTCATTTCTTCCAAAGATGCTGGTCTTTTACCTGCATCCAGACCATTCACAAGACTATTACTAGGAGTTTCGTTGTTGTTTAATTTCCTCTTGCAAGGTGTACAAATCTGCTGACCAACTAACGATACAATCTGGGGATCTTGATAGCCAAGTTGCCTTCTCTCATCGCTGTTGTAGTAGTCCAACATTTTCGTGTACGCCGCGTTACTGGTATGCTTAAATCTTTTAGTGATCTTTGATATCTTGCTATCTCTAACTAACATGTTACACGAGAAACAAACGTTTGTGGGCACATCCGAAATCTCCTTCGCAAAGTGTTTAGCAGCTGCTGGATATTGTTTGACGACCGCTGCCATATCTACTTGCTCTTCATTTCTTTCTATGCTGAAAGACTTCGGGGCTACTTGAGGCATATAACTCAGCAACAACATTAAGAAGTTAACATCGCCTAGTAGTATTGCTGTATGTATGTCACACAGGAAATTTTCTGCATGTTTCATACGTGCGGTAATTGCCGCGAATTTCCTAGCAGTTCGGTAGTGCACTGCAAGGTCTTGTAGAACAACATACGTACTGCCACATTCCACCTTATCCTCATGGCAATCTATTGGGTGGTTTCTCTTCTCCACAGGCAACATGTAGATATCTTCGTCGGGTGTTTTGACGAAAGTGTCGCAAACATAGACTTTTTGAATAAACTCTCGAGCATCCCTACAATCTAGCTCAGAACATTTATGCAGGAACTCTTTGAAGATTGTGCTATCTCGACTAGAGGCGACAATGCAATTGCCAGTGCATGAATTAATACGGTCTGGCGCCTTTTTAAAAGAGTAACGCTTTCCGTCATGGTAACTGCATTTTGGGAATTTAGGCTCAGTGGATTTAGTATGACAATTCAATCCTAGGAACACATCCTCCCCTTTCTTTGATTTTTTCTTCATAACAGCTAATAGGGCTTCGGACTCTTCATTTAGTCTCCGAGCACAGTGATAGATGTTTTTAACCCACTGGTCATGTCGAGCTAGAACCAAACTCACGATATAACTTGTTAGAAACCAAATCATGCCGGTTCTATCTTTTTTGGATTCATCCTTAAAGATTTTAGAGTAAAGGTTTGACAACGTGTCATCAGACCAGTACTTCATTGTTTTCTTTAAAGAATTCATCGCATTTATTCGAAAGGACATAATCGCAGAAACCCGGTCTCTCCGTGCTAAATTCTTACCTGGAAGTTTAGGTAAGTAGACACTTTTACGCTGCCCCGTAATAAGTACCTTGTTCTTCCTAAACTTCCTTACTACCCAGCGCTGTGGAGGATCTTCTTGGTCTCTAATGAGTTTTAGAGCCTCCCTCCGTGAAGCATCAATTTCGATTGATTCCCAATTCACCGTGCCATAAGACGCCTTATCCAGACGGATTCTTAACCGCTGCATCCTTACCTTTTTGCTTTTCCTACCTGGTGTGCTAGCAGTCCACTTAGCAATCCGAGCTTTCTGGCTGCGCTGAGCGGGAGATCCTTGTAGCCACTTTGCTGTACGAGATTTCTGGCTACGCTTTGCAGGAGATCTTTGTAGCCACTTTGCTGTCCGAGATTTCTGGCTACGCTTTGCAGGAGATCCTTGTAGCCACTTTGCTGTCCGAGATTTCTGGCTACGCTTTGCAGGAGATCTTTGTAGCCACTTAGCGGTCGAAACCTTCTGGCTGATTTTAGAAGATACTCGTTGCTGCCAATTTCTTAAATACTCCTTAGCCTGATCTTGAGTCTTGTCTCGATATCGTTTTGATCTTAATTTACCGAGCAAAGACGTGTTATAAGTTGTGTACTTTTCCTTTAAAGTAGGCGGCGCTTCTTCTCCTGGTTTTCTTTTTTTGAACCTCCTCCCGATTCGAGATGTGGTTCCTGATCGTTTATGCTTTTTCGTGACTTGAAGATCCTTTTTTTCAGTTCTCCCCATTATCCGGTGTGTATTCGATGTGGAACAATACGCAAATAGGAAGAGTGCAAGAGCAAGTGTAGAACAAGCAAAGAAACTGAGATAGCTTACTTCCTTATACTAGATACCTTCCACACTAGCATGTTAGTAGAGCAAGAGAGAACAATACAAGTAAGAATAGTGCACCGCACCTGGAGTATAATTAGTGTGCTCCATATAAGGTAAAATTACCACCAACGACGAAAGAGAGAAAATTTAGTCCAGAGTACAGCTTTCATCGCCAAGTTGGCAACTGATCACCGGAAGTGTAATTATTCAGATGATGCATTAAATAAATCATGAATACGACCCGCTGAAGTTGAAATATTCAGAATATAATGCATTAAATCATGGATTTGTGCATAAATATGCAAATAACGGCTAAACGGTGCGAGATACGACTTTTTGTCCAGGGGACGACCCCCCATAAATCGACTATTCTGCGTCGAAATATGACCATGGAAACTTTCTAGGACCAGCTGAAGGGGAAATATTCAGAATATGCATTAAATTATGTATCTGCGCATAAATATGCAAATAATGGCTAAACAGTGCGAGATACGACTTTTTTTCCAGGGGACGACCCCCCATAAATCGACTA
>AVPN01003113.1:0-10616 GCA_000695325.1 Pleurobrachia bachei | reverse complement strand
TCTCTCTCTCTCTCTCTCTCTCTCTCTCTCTCTCTCTCTCTCTCACGCACTTTCCATCCCTCCCATCTTTCTCCTACATACTACATTTTGTCGCAGTCTACATGCTGCAGCTAATTGCCTCTCCAATTACAGCTGTGCCCGTCTAATACTCGGCATCTCTCTAGCTGTCTTATCCCCCCTCTTCCTCCTTCCCTAGTAGATGTGGAATCTCACAGCCCCCATGCATCTAACCACCCTATTTCTTTCAGGTGAATCAGCGGTTGGAAAATCTAGTTTAGTTCTCAGATTTGTAAAGGGTCAGTTCCATGAGTACCAGGAGACGACAATTGGCGCTGCTTTCCTCACACAAACAGTTACTGTAGATGGAGTCACCGTAAAGTTTGAAATCTGGGACACTGCAGGTAGGTTGCGTGACGTCACACTATGACGTGCACTGATATTACTATCTACTTTCAATATACGGGGGGATGGTGCAACACGCTTATCATGTTTTTTAACAAAATGTTGAGAAAAGAAGAAATTAGAAACATTCACGCCCATAAAGAAAACACATGTTTGGAAGTGTTTATTGTTACTCTCAGGAAAGTCAGGGAGCTGGGTCAAGAACCGTTTAAGTGCTAAACGCCCCGGGTTTGTGCCCTTATTTGACTAAACATTCCTCCATTTCCCCACCTAGGGATTTGGTAATTTGTATTTCACACGGGACAGGGGTACAATTCATTTATTAATCCCACATACACACGTACAAACATCTCACAAATGAATTCACTGAGGGAACAGGTGTTGTGATAATGTGTGAAACTGAACCCCTACACATCTGTTATCTCTTTTTCTTTCTCTCTCTCTCTCGCTCTCTATCTCTCTTTCTCACACACCGTCCCTCTTGTTACAGGGCAGGAGAGGTACCACAGCTTGGCTCCCATGTACTACCGGGGTGCACAATCGGCCATCATTGTCTATGATATTACAAATAGAGTAAGTAAGGAGAGGCAGACTAAAATAATTCATGTATACACAATGGTATTTGATATTCCAAGGTAGTGGGACAATTCTGCAAGAACACCCCCGCGACTAGCAGGGTATGGACTGGGCTCAATACAAAGATCCCCAGGCAAAGCGCTGTGAATAGTAACAACGCGCTGCGCGTTCTTAAAGGAACAGCTGCAGAAATAGGAAGCTGTAAATCATGGTGAGCCGTGATTGTTAGGTCATCACGTTATGACGTGTTCTAATCATGTGACGTAATTCCGCCAACAGGACACGTTCGAACGAGCAAAGAGTTGGGTGAAAGAGCTCGATAGACAGGCTAGGAAAGATATCGTCATTGCACTGGCTGGTAACAAATCGGATCTGAGCTCCAAACGGATGGTAGAATACGAGGTACGTTAATCTGAAATACAATCTAACTTTTGTAAGTTCTCTACTAGAACGAAATTTGTCTAGCTCTACCCCATTTTCGCGAGCTCCGTAAAGGAGAGTTATAACAAAACGAAACAGAACTAGAAGTTCTAGTTCTACTGATTTATCACTTCTCTCTATTACTAGGAAGGAAAGGCTTACGCTGCGGAGCACAATTTAATCTTTATGGAAACATCTGCTAAAACAGGGGACAATGTATCTAATGTTTTCGTGGAAATCGGTAAGTGAAATTAAGAAACGTTATTCAACAATATGATGGATTCCTGTTTACGATCTAACACTCCCCTCCTACAGCCCAATCTAACACTCCCCTCCTCCCGCAGCCCAAGCTCTACCTAAGAACGAACAGAAGCCGGCCAATAATGGCCAAACGGTGCGAATAGACAATGAAGCTGCAGGGGCCAGTTCAAGTGGTCCGGGGTGCTGCAATAAATAATCTCCCTCCATTTGTGTGTGTGGCATGTTTTATACGTTAACTGATTAAGAGAGAGAGAGAGAGAGAAAGATATAAAGCAACTTGGTGTAGATGTTGTTGCTGCTTGTTAATGTGTACATATTCTCTCAGCTCATTCGAGTCACCCAAAAGTGAGTGAGAGAGAGGTGTGTGAAACACAAATTAAAAATGTTAGAGTTTTTTATGGTTTTGTATGATGCTCTCAAAATTCGTTACGTTTAGTTGATCGCCTTTAAATAATTACCAGCACGTTGAATTACAGTTGACACGTATTTTTCTCTATCAGTTCCTTCCCTCATAAATATGTATCTGCTAGGATGTGTGTATGTGTGATTAGGGACCGGTTTGAGGGTCATTCACATAGTTCTATTTTCAAACTTCTGATTCTGAAACTACACATAGAAATTATCTGCCATGTTCTTAACAGTAAGCGTGTGTAGGTACTGCGTTTTTTGGTTGTTGTGAACGACTGATTGAAGTTCATGTGTTTTCTTTGTTTAGAATCCCTGTTTCTCTTTGCTAAACAATGGTTAGTGTTTCTAGAAATGAGTATCTTGTTTTTCAACGAATAATGAAGGAGGGAAAGCTTCGAAAAAGTTGATAAACATATTATGTGGAAAAAGTGGCGCGCAAAATCTTTTCGCGCACATGAACCCAAATTGAGGCGCGCGTGCGAAATTTATCAAAAATCGAATGAAAAAAAGTTGCACAACGCGACACGTTTTAAATTTTCGTTCGGAAAACGTTAAAATCTGGGTGCCTTCCATTGCTAACAATTCATCGATTTTGGCATTCGAGACGGGTTAGGGCTGTTGTTAGGGTCTGGGGGGTCGGTTAGGGCTATCGATTCTCTATCAGATGCCGTTTAGTTAACTCAAATCGGCCATGTGGTTGCGTGGCTATAGCCGTTTGAAAAAAGTGTACTCTTTTTGCTAGCGCGCACCTGTAAACCGGCTTCAAGGCACCCAGATTATAATCGCGCCCTTTTCGTTCTGACTTCTGTGATCTGTTGCTGCGGCCGCCGATATCCGCAAGGTCGCCATGCAAAGGTGCTGAGAGTGCACACTGGTCGGCGAGCAGTGCTCGCGGGGCTGTGCCATTCCTTTGGGGGTTTCCCGCCTCCTGACCCGTGACCGTGACTCCGCCCGCAGTGGGCACGCTGGTCCAGACTCTGGAAACATCTTTAGTATAGATTCTCCGTTAAGTATAGTTGAAAAGACTATTGATGGTGAATAGATTTTAAGGCTGTACCAGAATAATTGAACTCTACTTTATTACCGACTTCCCAGGTCCCACTCCCAGAATATAGTTGAAATTTTTAACCAAGGGACAGGCTAGAAGGCCGTGTACTAAGATATCCTTCGCGCCTTACATACTCTCAATCGAAATCAAGTTCCAGGCAATCTTAAGACTTGAACCTGAAAGCATTGGAAAGATGAGATTTTTCTCTATCCAATGCAACCAAGATCAAGGCCCCCTGTCCCTTCATTACTTATTTCAACTTTAGTCGTCAACAAACACTTGTAACTTTTGAAAAGATACATTGTATTGAAAAATTACATTGTATTTAACGTTAAAAAGTTGCTTTGAAACTATACAGATCCTATAACTCATCGTGGTCAGGACTTGAGAAAGTGTAGCGGCTCTTACTTGGTTTAAGCCGTTCAAATATAGACTTCTTATTTGAAGCCTCTTCCATTGCCCTCGATTCTTCAAGGGTATCCTGAACAAACTTCCTCAGGCTCCCGGCTGTATTAAGGATGTTAAAGTTATTGATAGTCCGATAAATCTTAAACGTATCCAGTTGAACTACAGGCATTGAGGCTGTCGACTTTTTAGCGATTTTGAGTGCATTTTTGAAGACATTTCCATCGACATGGACAGATACCACTTGTATGTTTAGCAAGTCACGTATCTCATGATGTACTGCCCGTGTGAATGTATTAACTGTCTCCGGATCTGAACCATTCCTATAAAGGATTAACAGGGGCAGGTTTTGCTCGACCATCTCCTCTGCATTTTCAAAAGTCATTTCCGCTACAAGGGGCCTGCAATTGTCCCTGATCCACGGGTATATTGCCATCGTCTCAATTGTCCCAGGGAAGATATCGTCCCCCAGTGCAAAATCTCTGACAGCCACCACGGGAACCTCTTGAACCTCATTGATGAACGCATAGAAATAACATTGCTTGTGAAACGCTCCGGACACCTTCTTGTACGCTAGATACTCAGGAGTTTCTGTTGATTTAAAGAATCCCATAACACACCGGTGATTTTGGTCCACACGTATCTGTTCCAGTTTGGAAACGTTATCTAATATTGGGATATCGTGATCAATAAGCTCATCGATGAATTCCTTCATCGGTTCCACTCTCCGCTCTCCCCGATACTCCGTCTTGAGGAAAACACCCAGATAAACAAAACGAAGGGTTGGAAACTTTCTGATCTGTTGTGCTTTGCAGTGTTCTTTGAGCTCGCTCGAGGTACAGTCAACAGATATAAATGTAGCGGCCTTGTCTTCGTAGAATCGAGATAGTTCGTTAATAACATGCTCCAATCGGTTGCTATGGCGACACTTTCTCGCACCATACATTATCACCGCTATATCCTTGTCCTGATGGAAAGAGATATATGGAGGTAGAAAATGAAGAGATGAAGAAAGAGAGGCATAGAAAGAGAGGGATTGAAATATTGTGGGTATCATGGCGAAGAAAGTAAGAAAGCGAAAGAAACGATAACAAAAATGGAAATTAATTACAGTTATAACTTATAGACTTATTATCCCCCTTTCGGTGACCTCCACAGACAGACAGAGAAAGAAGAAGACAGACAATAGACATACCTGAATATTATTGAAGAGCTCTGTCTCACTCCCTGGTTTGATCATCTGGGTATGCTCGTGAACAGGGGGTAGATTCAGGAAGCATGATACGGGGCTGAATACCAGGAGGAGGAAGGGTGAGAACAACATTACACAGCTCAGCAGCTACAACGACATATATATGTCTAACAAGGAAAGCTGCAACACGCCTCAAGAGTGTGTAAACCTGTATCCCACTCACTCTACCACACAGTACACGAACTATCTCTCTCTATCTCTTGATATCTTACTTAGTAGTACTGGCTGAGCGACATCGTGTTTTTTATTGATATTATGTGGACCATTCGTTTGATAAATCCTTTTTGCTATTTTGTTTATTTAGTACAGATCTATATTATAACTTGACTAACCCCCCCCTGATTTAGGACCCAGCATGTCGCTCCTCTGGGTAATGTCCCTCCTTGCTCTCTCCCAGGCGGGCATGATCGAGGTAAACCCAGGAACTATAGATGAAATCCTCAAAAAGAACAATCTTGTTATGATCAACTTCTCAGCGGGGTGGTGTCGGTACAGCCAAGCCCTCAAACCTGTGTTCGAGAAAGCAGCTGCTGAGTTAGAGAGCACTCCCGGAGTTGCTCTGGTCTATGTGGACTGTGTAGCGCACGCTTCTATCTGTCAGAACTACCGAGTAAACAAGTACCCGACCATGAAATTCATCCGGGGAGGGGAGCTGATGAAGAGCGAATACAGGGGACAGAGAAGTGTGGAGGCAATAACAGCTCACATCAAATCGCTCATGGAAGACCCTGTGAAACAGCTGCATGGAGATACCGAGCTGAGTCTGGCGAAGGAGGCGAATAAGAAAAAGTTTGTTCTGGGTTATTTCACCTCCACCAACAGCTACAGTTACGAGGTTTTCAAGGCTTCAGCGCAGGTCATGCACGGACAATGCCAGTTCTATGCTATTGTAGGCGATGACGCGAAGGAGAAAATTGATGCTATGGGGAAGGAAAATATCTTCTTGATAAATGATGTGGATCACCCTGAGAAGGTATTTGAGGGGTCTGTTACCGACCAACCCCAACTATCCACCTGGGTAAAGGACAACTGTGTGCCTCTGGTTAGGGAGATAACCTTTGAGAATGGAGAGGAGCTCACAGAGGAGGGTCTACCGTTTGTGATCTTATTCCATGACCCGGAAGACCAGGATAGTGTCAAGTTGTTCACACAGAAGGTCAGCGAGCAGTGTCAGGATCAGAGGAACGGTGTTAATTTCCTACACGCGGATGGGTTCAAGTTTGCTCATCCCCTGTCTCATTTGGGGAAGAGAACTGGCGATTTGCCCGTACTGGCTATCGACTCCTTCAAACACATGTATCTGTTTCCTCATTTTGAGAACATTCACCGGCCTGGACGGCTGAGGAGGTTTATTGAGGATTTACATTCTGGCAGGCTACACAGGGAGTTCCATGGGGAGGTCTTCAATGATCGGAGTAAGTGAAACAGTGTAATGTGAATGTTTTGTACCCTGTCGCATCCCCCTGCAGCTGCAATAGGCAGTTTCTTTTCTTTCTTTCTTTCTCTCTCTGAGTAGTTTCTCTCTTTGAGTAATAATGTTACATCGGCCTATTGTTACACACATCGATTTCCGTTTCTCTCCACACATTCTCTTTACCCCACCCAATTACACGTGTTTATCCATTGTTTGTCCATGATATGAGACATTCTGAACAAGTCAACCAATTGTGTGGTAGTAGTCCGTAATATCCAATTGTGTTATACATAGTAGGCTGTTTTAGTAACCCTCCACTAACCAGTCATACTCCTTCACATCCCCATCCCCGTGCTAACCACTCTCCTCTCCCCCATTCCCTAACCACTCACTCTCCTTCACAGAAGACGACGACAAGGAGCCCATTCCACTTCCTAAAGATCCCAAACTAGCCGCTAAAGTTATTGCAGAGCAGCAGAAATTAGATCGACAGAAGAAGGACGCGGGCACTGCACCTCCCGAATCGGTGTTCAGAAAACTAGAACCAAATAAAAACAGATACTCTATTCTGGAAAAGGACGAGCTTTGAGGGGAACAATTGGGGGTTTTTAAGCATGCTAGTATACAACACAGTGATAATGTTGATCATATTGAGATGAGGCCAGGGTTTGGAGTGAGAGAGAGAGGGAGAAAAAGGTTTCATACAATGTAAAATATCAAATTGTTCGAGTCTTCCCATACTCGGTTTAAGCCGTTCAAAAATAGACTTCTTATTTGAAGCCTCTTCCATTGCCCTCGATTCTTCAAGTGTATCCTGAACAAACTTCCGCAGGCTCCCGGCTGTATTAATGATGTTAAAGTTATTGATCGTCCGATAAATCTTAAACGTATCCAGTTGAACAACAGGCATTGAGGCTGTCGACTTTTTAGCGATTTTGAGTGCATTTTTGAAGACATTTCCATCGACATGAACAGATACCACTTGTATGTTAAGTAAGTCACGTATCTCATGATGTACTGCCCGTGTGAAGGTGTTAACTGTCTCCGGGTCTGATCCGTTCCTGTAGAGAATTAGCAGGGGCAGGTTTTGCTCCACCATTTCCTCTGCATTTTCAAAGGTCATTTCCGCAACAAGGGGCCTGCAGTTGTCCCTGATCCACGGGTATATTGCCATTGTCTCAATCGTCCCAGGGAAGATATCGTCCCCCAGTGCAAAGTCTCTGACTGCCACCACGGGAACTTCTTGAACTTCGTTGATGAAAGCGTAGAAATAGCATTGCTTGTGAAACGCTCCGGACACCTTTTTGTAGGCTAGATACTCGGGAGTGTCTGTCGACTTGAAAAATCCCATAACACACCGGTGATTTTGGTCCACACGTATCTGCTCTAGTTTGGATACGTTATCTAATATTGGGATATCATGATCTATGAGCTCGTCAATAAACTCTTTCATAGGTTCCACCCTCCGCTCTCCTCGATACTCTGTCTTGAGGAACACACCCAGATAAACAAACCGAAGGGTTGGAAACTTTCTGATCTGTTGTGCTTTGCAGTGTTCTTTGAGCTCGGCCGAGGTACAGTCAACAGATATAAATGTAGCGGCTTTGTCCTCGTAGAATCGAGATAGTTCGTTAATAACATGCTCTAATCGGTTGCTATGGCGACACTTTCTCGCACCATACATTATCACAGCTATATCCTTGTCCTGAGGGGGAGGGAGATATGGAGATAGAAAGATAGAGGCATAGAAATATTGTGGGTGAGCTGGCAAGTAAGAGCGTGAAGAAAAGGATAACAAAAATGCAAGATTTTAATTACAGTTATAGACTGATTATCCCCATTTCGGTGACCTACACAGACATTCAGAGAGAAAAGAGACAGACGTACCTGAATGTTATTGAAGAGCTCTGTCTCACTCCCTGGTTTAATCATCTGGGTATGCTCGTGAACTGGGGGTAGATTCAGGAAGCATGATACAGTACAGAACAGTAGCAGGAAGGGGGAGAACAACATTACACAGCTCGGCAGCTACAACGACATATGTATATGTCTAACAAGGAAAGCTGCAACACGCCTCAAGAGTGTGTAAACCTGTATCCCACTCACTCTAACACACTGTACAAGAATTCTCTCTCTGTCTTGATATCTTGGTAGTACTGGCTGAGCGTTATCGTGTTTTTTATTGATACTGACTACTGTGTGGGACTTTAGTACAGATCTATATTATAACTTGACTACCCCCCCCCTGATTTAGGACCCAGCATGTCGCTCCTCTGGGTAGTGTCCCTCCTTGCTCTCTCCCAGGCGGGCATGATTGAGGTAAACCCAGGAACTATTGATGAAATCCTCAAAAAGAACAATCTCGTTATGATCAACTTCTCTGCTGGGTGGTGCCGATACAGCCAGGCCCTCAAACCTGTATTCGAGAAAGCAGCTGCTGAGCTAGAGAGCACCCCCGGAGTTGCTCTGGTCTATGTGGACTGTGTAGCCCACGCCTCTATCTGTCAGAACTATCGAGTCAACAAGTACCCGACCATGAAATTTATCCGGGGAGGGGAGCTGATGAAGAGCGAATACAGGGGACAGAGGAGTGTCGAGGCGATAACAGCTCATATTAAATCGCTCATGGAAGACCCAGTGAAACAGCTGCATGGAGATACCGAGTTGAGTCTAGCTAAGGAGGCGAACAAGAAAAAGTTTGTTCTGGGTTATTTCACCTCAACCAATAGCTACAGTTACGAGGTTTTCAAGGCTTCAGCTCAGGTCATGCACGGTCAATGCCAGTTCTATGCTATTGTGGGGGATGACGCGAAGGAGAAAATTGACGCTATGGGAAAGGAAAATATCTTCCTGATAAATGATGTGGATCACCCGGAGAAGGTATTTGAGGGATCCGTTACTGACCAACCCCAACTATCCACCTGGGTTAAGGACAACTGTGTGCCTCTGGTGAGAGAGATAACGTTTGAGAATGGAGAAGAGCTCACAGAGGAGGGTCTACCGTTTGTGATCTTATTCCATGACCCGGAAGATCAGGATAGTGTCAAGTTGTTTACTCAGAAGGTCAGCGAGCAGTGTCAGGACCAGAGGAACGGGGTTAATTTCCTACATGCCGATGGGTTCAAATTTGCACACCCCTTGTCTCATTTGGGAAAGAGAACTGGCGATTTGCCCGTACTGGCTATCGACTCCTTCAAACATATGTATCTGTTTCCTCATTTTGAGAACATTCACCGGCCTGGAAGGTTGAGGAGGTTTATTGAGGATTTACACTCTGGAAGGCTACACAGGGAGTTCCATGGGGAGGTCTTCAATGATCGGAGTAAGTGAAACAGTAATTATTGTGTATTGTTTTGTACCCAGTCACATCCCCCTACTGCAATAGGCAGTTCTCTTTTCTCTCTCTCTCTCTCTCTCTCATTCTCCCTTTCTCCTTATGAGCAATTTCTCTCTTTCAGTAATACATTGGCCTATTGTTACACACATCGATTTCCGTTTCTCTTTACACATTCTCTTTACCCCACCCAATTACACGTGTTTATCCATTGTTTGTCCATGATACAGTCTGAACAAGTCAACCAATTGTAGTAGTCCGTTATCCAATTGTTGTTTAGTAGTTCGTTAAAGTCACCAACACTCACTCCTTTTTTAAGTCATCCCATTCCCTTGTGCTAACCACACACTCTCCTTTCCCTCATTTGCTAACCACTATCACCCTCCTCCGGCCTCCCCATTCCCTAACCCCTAACTCTCTCCACTACAGAAGACGACGACAAGGAACCCATTCCACTTCCTAAAGATCCCAAACTGGCCGCTAAAGTTATTGCAGAGCAGCAGAAGTTAGATCGACAGAAGAAGGACGCGGGCACTGCACCTCCTGAATCGGTGTTCAGAAAACTCGAACCAAATAAAAACAGATACTCTATTTTGGAAAAGGACGAGCTTTGAGGGGAACAATAGGGGGTTTTTAAGCATGCTAGTATACAACACAGTGATAATGTTGATCATATTGAAATGAGGCCAGGGTTTGGAGTGAGAGAGAGAGAGGGAGAAAAAGATAAGGTTTCATACAATGTAAAATATCAAATTGTTCGAGTTGAGTCTTCCCACTAATAGGTTGTAAATCAAATATGTGACTCAGGGTGAAATGTTTGAAACTCGTTGAATCCCTAAACAACCACAAGACACCATCGGTTATTTATTTCGCTCCGTTTTGTTTTGTTGTTCAATATGATGTGTGTGTATTTATCTCGACCAGAGTTTACTGTTACTTCCCAAAACCAACTTGTTTTTTGTTTCCTAAACCCCACCTGCACCCCTTTTTGGTACCAGTGTTACTCCCACCTTTTGTTCACCTTATTATGTTAAGTAAAACAATTGCATATCTCTCTCTCTCTCTCTCTCTCTCTCTCTCTCTCTCTCTCTCTCTC
>AVPN01003112.1:0-10538 GCA_000695325.1 Pleurobrachia bachei | reverse complement strand
CCGGGGTTGAACCCCCCACCGAAAAGAGAAAGTTTCCAGAGAGGAGTACCCATCATTCATCCAGGGACGATGGGAAATTGGCCAACGTAACTGGTGCTCCAGGTAACATGACCAACTGGGCAAGAAATATTTTCCCAGGTTTCTCCCCTGTTTGCGGTTATTTACTACAACTACTATTGTACTACTACACCCCCCCCCTCCCCACAGAACAATACAACATTCAGCCTGTAATCAGGCAGCTTCAAAGCGGACTTCCCAACGAGGTTCAGTTCGGTGTCAATGTGCTCCTGTGGCTAACTAAAGGGTGGTCCCTACCCCTCCCTAAGTACCCCAACCTGTACACCGCGCTGCTCGCCAATACCGGGTTCCTAGTTGACGGCCAATGGGAAAATGAGGAACAGGGAGAGTTCTGGAGAGAAAGTGTAACTGATAAATCTGATAATGAATGCTTTTTTAACACTGGTGATATTTCTTGGAGAACCCAGACAGTTCAGGTGAGACAATACTAGGCCCCATTCCCATGCTGCTATTGTGACACGACAGTGGTACACCTAGCTCGACCCCTTTTTCACGAGCTCCGTAAAGGAGTATTCGAACAAGATACACCACACTGATCTGGTTCAAATCCCTGTTTAACTGTGGTCTTTCAGATATTAACAGTGATAAGCAACCTTTGCCATACATCAACAAATGTCCAGTTCCTCCTAGCCAGAGAAAACTTCCTGCCCTTCATTTTCCAGGTCAGATACCTTGGTTTTTCATTCATAGTGTATCCCATTCTCATTGCCTAATACCTCTTTTGAGACACACTATGTATTGTTTATCGCAGGGAATTAAATCAAGGTGTACCCCTGTACGAAATAACTCTTTGGAAATCCTGTCTTTTGTCACAAAAGAGGTAATGCGATATGTGTGGTGCTGTGTGGGGGTGAGGGTATATTCGTTATCTTTTTTGTGTCGGGGACAAACCAATGTATGGAAAAAGTTTTTTCAAAAAGTTATCATGAAATTATTCCACCAGCCCTTACTTAGACTGTGTTTCGGGCGCCTCGCCCCCGATTCATAAATGTAAAGGGAGGGTTAGAACAACCCGGGGACAACCCCTGATATCCATCCTGCCCTCACAGATATTACTAAGTGAGATACCAGAGCATTGCCCCCAACTTTTCCAGACTATACGAACCAACCTAAATAGTGAGGACCGATTTTTGCTTCTCAATGGTAAGGAAACAGTTTCCAAATCATTTTATTATTTATTGTTTATCATGTTTTTTGCTGTGTGTCATCAGCTCAAATTTGCATAATATCCTGCGCGGGCAAAGTCTATTTGATGTTGAGCTGTGGAAAGTATCTATTGACAGCACTCTACTTTGGACGGAACGCGCACTACGTTTCGCGCTGAGTCACATTATCATGATGATTTGGTGACGCTGTCCCCCCTCCACTAGCGCGGTGTCATCACCAACTTGATGATGGTGATACTCAGTCGGTACAGCCAGTGTTCCTTTCTCTCCCCTGGGAGAGAAAGAGACTCATGGCTTCTGGAACTTTTTAGAGGGTGATATGGTTTCCCCACAGGTCTTGAAGTTGTTGCTAACCTGAGTATGCTGTTTCAAAACCATGGTATGATATGTGAGTTCTTGAATAAGGAAGATTATTCTCAACTTGTCCGACTTCTCTTGGTCCCTGATGTTATTACGCTCCACAGAACCCTGGAAACGATGTATACTTTCACAAGTATAGGTATGTTGTGATTGTTTATCATGGAGATTGTGGCTATTCCTTGTTTATCATATTATATCTGTTTCAGGTGAGAGGGTGTGTAAGAGTTTTGTTATGGCCTCAAAGCATACAATATCGACACTCGTCTCCCTTCTTGATACACAAGCTGAGTCTCTACAGTATACAAATATCAGAGTGTGTCGATATGGAAACCATTTTGAAGAGGAGAAAGATAGGCAACAGAGTTTACGAGAAACGTATGAGTTGCAGCAGAGAGAGGATCATAAGAAAAGTATTGAACTGTTGCCAGAGAAGACAGCTGCTCCCCTAGTACCAGCTGCTTTAGTTGATCTACCAGAAGAAAAGATAGCGAAGAGCTCGCCACGGAAAGAAAAACACAGGATTCACCTTCCTGATGATGTTTCTGAGGCGGAGAAGGAAACTTACATCTGGATTACCAGAAATGTAAAGAGCAAACCAGGAAACAACGTCCTTAGGTAATAATTGGGACAGGATTCAGTCCCTTTAGTCCCCCTCCCCAGTTTAGTATCTAAGCAATGAGTATGTTTCACAGTCCCTGATTTTCTGTACAAGTAACAGCATCTTCTAAACAAATGTTTCCTCAGGGCGGCTATCCTACACCCCTACTTCCAGAACTTCCATAACAATGGATATAAACCCATGGCACTGAGAGGATTCTTCGCAGTCTTGAAACAAATCATCCCAACGGCGGTCAGAAAGAGATGGAAGAGTAACCAAGGAATTACATCTTATATCGTGGAGAATGTCAGACTTACTAAAGTTCCTGAACCACCTGAAGTAGATGTACTGTTTCAGGGACGTGTTGTCAATGAAATGTCTAAGTAAGTTACTAAAATAAGAGTATATCAGTATACCATGAAGTTCACGGTCAACTCCGAAAGATTTATTCAAATATCTTTAAATTAGTAAACCTCAAATTAACCCCTTTGGCCATTATATTATATCGCATTACTCTGTGAATCAATGTAAAAAGTTCATGAATTGTGTTCAGTGTGATATACCCTTCCGAACTTCTTTCTCTCTTCTCAGGGACGATTTAGAAGTGGTGGCTACCCTGGCCAGCACTATCATATCGGAGGAAGAGATTGTCACCTCAGAATCTTACCAATCTAGTGACCTGGACGGTTCTGTAATAGAGACCTCCCGGAAAAGGAAGGTCTATAAACGAAAAAAGGGAGTTGGAGAGTCTAGGAAGGCTCGGATAGTGTCCCATTTCGTGGAAGCTGACCCGATAGAGGAACCCACAATTATAGTAGAGATTTACAATGAGGATGGCACACTTGGAGAGGAATCGATACTGCAGGCTGAAAACAATTATCAGCCAAAAACATCCCCACACAAGTTTGCCACAAAGCGCATACCCCTGGGTCGTCCTTTACAAACACCACAAAGACCTCCGCAAAGACCGGCACAAAGACCGGCACAAAGACCGGCACAAAGACCGGCACAAAGACCGGCACAAAGACCGGCACAAAGACCGGCACAAAGACCGGCACAAAGACCGGCACAAAGACCGGCACAAAGACCGGCACAAAGACCGGCACAAAGACCGGCACAAAGACCGGCACAAAGACCGGCACAAAGACCGGCACAAAGACCGGCACAAAGACCGGCACACATACAACCACATCCAGCTAAAATACTGAAAGCTAAAATCATTGCATCAGAGGATGAGGATGAGGGAGATGACCTTGTTATAAACCCATTCGATACTCTCACTCACAGTGCTAGAAACTCACAGTTTGTGCAATATAAGAAAACTCTTACTCTAGATCTTGATTTCGGTGAAGAAGCTTCAACCAATGAGGGTGGTATTATAACAATAGGGACTGACGGGAATGCGGTCATTGAGGACAAAAAGAAGTTGAATGTTCCTAACCCTGGAAGTTTTTGAAGTTTTTGAAAAAAACTTCAAAAACCTCAAAAACTTCAAAAGTATTGATAATTCACTCTTTGCGCTTTTAAAACAACTTTTTGAGATTTTTACAGAGCATAAACATATTGAACATGTTAATACATACCCGTACATATCATACAGCACAACTTTTACGACAAAATTGACTTCAAAAGTTGACTTCAAAAATTGACTTCAAAATTCCAAAAAATTGTTTTCTTCAGAAAGAGATTCTTAACGCTTTGATTACTTGGATTAGTGCTCTCCATGGATTTTTATAGAAAAAAGTTTCCTGAAAATTTCGAAACTCAAATCATACTGCAAAAATGACTTAGAAAATTTTTCGATTTTGTTTTCAAAAATTTCGTATTTTTCGATTTATTTTCCACTTAAACCATACAAACCATCAAAGAAACACCTAATTGAACGAAATCAAACCGAAATTTCGATCATTTCCTGGTTTATAGGTTTTTGAAGTTTTTGAATTTTCCTACCCTTTCCAGTTTTTGAAGTTTTTGAAGTCGACTTCAAAAACTTCAAAAACTTCAGCCGGCCCCCCCCCCCATTTTTTTTCATGAAAAATATTATATAAATTTGAGAAAAAGGTTCATAAAAGCTTTTAAAAAGTCTAAATAAAGTCTAGAAACGTTTTAATAAAAGTTGAAAAAATTTGGCTTCAGCGGGATTCGAACCTATATGAATCCACTTTTTTTTCGAGTTTAGCTTTTTTTAGCTTTTTTTAGCCTTTTTTCCCCTAAAAAAAGCTAAAAAAAGCTAAATAAAGCTAAAAAAAGCTAAAAAACGCTAAAAAAAGCTAAAAAAAGCTAAAAAAAGCTAAAAAAAGCTAAAGGTACCCTTGATTTTGGCCGATGGCGTAGCTTTTTTTAGGGGCTGGACCCCCCCCAATATTTTTAAATTTTGACCCCAAAATGACCCCAAAATTAACCCCTTTTTTATCGCATTACTCTGTGAATCAATGTAAAAAGTTCATGAATCGTGTTCAATGTGTTATACCCTTCTGAACTTCTTTCTCTCTTTTCAGGGACGATCTAGAAGTGGTGGCTAGCCTGGCCAGCACTATCATATCGGAGGAAGAGATTGTCACCTCAGAATCTTACCAATCTAGTGACCTGGACGGTTCTGTAATAGAGACCTCCCGAAAAAGGAAGGTCTATAAACGAAAAAAGGGAGTTGGAGAGTCTAGGAAGGCTCGGATAGTGTCCCATTTCGTGGAATCTGATCCCGTAGAGGAACCCACAATTATAGTAGAGATTTACAATGAGGATGGCACACTTGGAGAGGAGTCGATACTACAGGCTGAAAACAATTATCAGCCAAAAACATCCCCACACAAGTTTGCCACAAAGCGCATACCCCTGGGTCGTCCTTTACAAACACCACAAAGACCTCCGCAAAGACCGGCACAAAGACCGGCACAAAGACCGGCACAAAGACCGGCACACATACAACCACATCCAGCTAAAATACTGAAAGCTAAAATCATTGCATCAGAGGATGAGGATGAGGGAGATGACCTTGTTATAAACCCATTCGATACTCTCACTCACAGTGCTAGAAACTCACAGTTTGTGCAATATAAGAAAACTCTTACTCTAGATCTTGATTTCGGTGAAGAAGCTTCAACCAATGAGGGTGGTATTATAACAATAGGGACTGACGGGAATGCGGTCATTGAGGACAAAAAGAAGTTGAATGTTCCTAACCCTGGAAAGGTCGGGACCCCTAAGGCTCTTAAGAAATTGAGTTCTCCAACGTTTCGAAAAAGAGGAGATCTAGAGATTGAAAATGTCGAACCAGGCTCCCCCGTCTTCGGTCAGTCTGCAGAGGTTTTAGAGACATGTAGTTCTCCAACTTTCCAGAAAGGAGAAGAACCAGGCTCCCCCGTCTTTGGTCAGTCAGCAGAGATTTTAGAGACATGTAGTTCTCCAACCTTCCAGAAACGTGAAGAACCAGGCTCCCCCGTCTTTGGTCAGTCTGCAGAGGTTTTAGAGACATGCAGTTCTCCAACCTTCCAGAAAGGAGAAGATCCAGAAATCGAAAATGTCGCACCAGGCTCTCCAGTGTTTGGCGAATCTGTTTCGTTACACGTCCCCCAAGTTACAGAGATAAAATGTAAGTCACCTATTGCCTGTGAAACCTCCCAAGTATTTGACCAGACTGGTGTCCTTGCTTCAAACGAGAATATTGGCTCACCGACTTTCGATCAACCTCACATTTCTCAGCCTAATACAACATCTCCAACATTTGGTGGGCCGACCCCTGCTACCTTCAAAAACAAATTCATTCCTATTTCTAAACAGCCGGTTGTAAATAATTTGTCAGTTCTTGCCAAACCTTCAGTTATGAACGGTATTGAACTGGAAACGAAATCACAGAACACAAACATGGCAACGATACCACAGGTGAAGCAGAACAACCTGGTAACCATGGCAACAGAAACACAGGTGAAGCAGAACAACCTGGTAACCATGGCAACAGAAACACATGTGAAGCAGAACAACCTTGTAACCATGGCAACAGAAACACAGGTGAAGCAGAACAACCTGGTAACCATGGCAACAGAAAAACATGTGAATCAGAACAACCTGGTAACACCGCTTAACAACCAAGCTTCAGTTACACTTTGTCATAATCCCAATCTGGTAACGATACGGAACAAAGAGGCAGAAAACGGCTACAAAAACGCTGCGGCTGCACAAAACCCTGTAGTCCTTTCGAATCAGACTTATAAACTTGTTAGTTTTTCAGAGCAACCAAATCAGAAGGAAGTGATTTTACTGAACCAGCAACAGCCTCCAGTTTACATTCTCTCCCCAACAAAACACAACCAACCGATCTTGTTCGTGTCTCAGCCTCAGAAACAGCCCGTTATTTTAGAGTCACAAGAAGTACCAGTCTTAGTTAACTCTCAGCCTCTAACCATTCTATCTCCTACAAAATCGATAGCTGCTTCTCCTACAGTTATATACATCCCAAACCAGACCTTCTCTCAAGTTAGGAGGGGTCACCAAAATATTCTGCCTCAACCACTAAGATCATCCGCTGAATGCACCAATGTGTACTCTACCGCTCCTATGATCAGCACTGGACAACCTGTAATGCTGGCACCAGTTAAACTCATCTCTCCCCTTAAGATGAATAACGGCTTCACTAAGGTAATCCCTGGCAACTACAATTGTAACAAATGTTAGCAAGTTCGGTTTCTTCTCACCTGCCAAAAGTTCCCGCTCGTCCGCCCCCTATCCCCCAATTTCAGGTTGTAACATTTCTGATTTCCTAGGTTACCGTACCGGAGGGAAACGCAACAAGCCAGGAGAAAATGGAACGTCCAGCGGTGCAGAAGCGCCGAGCCGTCAACATGCCCAATAGCAAACACCCTTTTCCATGTTTCTGGAAAAACTGTACTGGGTAAGTTTTGAAACACACGTGGGTATTTTTCTACCCATTTTGTTATGATCTGGAGCGTTTGCCAGTGCTGTGAAGCCACATGACCACTCTCACATCTCCCATTTTCCAGATGGTTTGAACGATCAGTCAGTCTTGCTGAACACCTTATGACAGTACACTTCCGTGATAGTGATAACTCTTGTCAGTGGCTGAAGAACCAGGCTCCCCCGTCTTTGGTCAGTCTGCAGAGGTTTTAGAGACATGCAGTTCTCCAACCTTCCAGAAAGGAGAAGATCCAGAAATCGAAAATGTCGCACCAGGCTCTCCAGTGTTTGGCGAATCTGTTTCGTTACGCGTCCCCCAAGTTACAGAGATAAAATGTAAGTCACCTATTGCCTGTGAAACCTCCCCAGTATTTGACCAAACAGGTGTCCTTGCTTCAAACGAGAATATTGGCTCACCGACTTTCGATCAACCTCACATTTCTCAGCCTAATACAACATCTCCAACATTTGGTGGGCCGACCCCTGCTACCTTCAAAAACAAATTCATTCCTATTTCTAAACAGCCGGTTGTAAATAATTTGTCAGTTCTTGCTAAACCTTCAGTTATGAACGGTTTTGAAACGAAATCGCAGGACACCAACATGGCAACGATACCACAGGTGAAGCAGAACAACATGGTAACCATGGGAACAGAAACACGTGTGAAGCAGAACAACCTGGTAACCATGGCAACAGAAACACGTGTGAAGCAGAACAACCTGGTAACCATGGCAACAGAAACACGTGTGAAGCAGAACAACCTGGTAACCATGGCAACAGAAACACGTGTGAAGCAGAACAACCTGGTAACCATGGCAACAGAAACACGTGTGAAGCAGAACAACCTGGTAACCATGGCAACAGAAACACGTGTGAAGCAGAACAACCTGGTAACCATGGCAACAGAAAAACATGTGAATCAGAACAACCTGGTAACACCGCTTAACAACCAAGCTTCAGTTACACTTTGTCATAATCCCAATCTGGTAACGATACGGAACAAAGAGGCAGAAAACGGCTACAAAAACGCTGTGTCTGTACAAAACCCTGTCGTTCTTTCGAATCAGACTTATAAACTTGTTAGTTTTTCAGAGCAACCAAATCAGAAGGAAGTGATTTTACTGAACCAGCAACAGCCTCCAGTTTACATTCTCTCCCCAACAAAACACAACCAACCGATCTTGTTCGTGTCTCAGCCTCAAAAGCAACCCGTTATTTTAGAGTCACAAGAAGTACCAGTCTTAGTTAACTCTCAGCCTCTAACCATTCTATCTCCTACAAAATCGATAGCTGCTTCCCCTACAGTTATATACATTCCAAACCAGAACTTCTCTCAAGTTAGGAGGGGTCACCAAAATATTCTGCCTCAACCACTAAGATCATCCGCTGAATGCACCAATGTGTACTCTACCGCTCCTATGATCAGCACTGGACAACCTGTAATGCTGGCACCAGTTAAACTCATCTCTCCCCTTAAGATGAATAACGGCTTCACTAAGGTAATCCCTGGCAACTACAATTGTAACAAATGTTAGCAAGTTCGGTTTCTTCTCACCTGCCAAAAGTTCCCGCTCGTCCGCCCCCTATCCCCCAATTTCAGGTTGTAACATTTCTGATTTCCTAGGTTACCGTACCGGAGGGAGACGCAACAAGCCAGAACATAATAGAACGTCCAGCGGTGCAGAAGCGCCGAATTATCAACATGCCCAATACCAAACACCCTTTTCCATGTTTCTGGAAAAACTGTACTGGGTAAGTTTTGAAACACACGTGGGTATTTTTCTACCCATTTTGTTATGATCTGGAGCGTTTGCCAGTGCTGTGAAGCCACATGACCACTCTCACATCTCCCATTTTCCAGATGGTTTGAAAGATCAGTGAGTCTTGCTGAACACCTTATGACAGTGCACTTCCGTGATAGTGATCATACCTCTTGTCAGTGGCTGACCTGCGATGAATCCCCTGGTACCAGATCAAAATCTTCTCTGGAGTTCCATTTGAAGGTGGGATGACTACTAAATTGATACCTTCTGCTCATTTCTGATTTGCCAAAAAAGTATTCTCCGCCAAGTTAATAATGGATGACTACATCCTGCTAATATACCTCTTTCTTTTTCAGAATGTTCACGCTAAAGCTCCTAAAATGACGTCACTACCAAAAAGACCACTTTGTACACTGGACGTGCAGAACGCTTTCTCCAAAGTTGAACCCGAGACGGAGAGTGGAGAAAGCTCCTTGACAAGTAGTCTCCATATTCTTGTTACACTGATTCTCCGGAACTTTCTATATTATACACCTGCCTTGGTAGAAACTATAGCCGAAGATAATTTAGCGGTGTCATTGTTTGAGGGTAGTAGAACACTAAGTGATGTATTAGCGCTGTGGAGCGGACACATAGATAGTGAAGATATGTATGTATCACACCTCCCTCCTTTTAGATGAGAGTCACAATGGTGGGGGCATACATGTAATTAGAGTGTGTCAGAGTGATCTTCTTCTACTTCATATGAAATAGTTTATATTATATTATATATTTTTCGCCCATTGAAATATGTTACACGAAATTGGTATATTTTGTTGGTTTGTCGTGGTACCCATTTGTTTGGTGACATAGAGACCTGGCGAGACCCCTCGCACACAGGTGTTGGCTCCGCCCCTAAATAAGGGTCGTGTCTTTCAAGAGATCTTGCAGTTGCACGTCATCCACTGGACCGATTTACATCCCGTTTATTTTATGAGGCTGCAAATTTGTCCTAGTTTACTGGAAAGTACCCGAGAAGTGTGTCTGCCAACAGGAAGTGGGTCAAATTGACACTGAAGCCAAATCTATAATCTCCCAATATCTTCTAAACCGCATGTGCGTAGTGCAGAAATTCTTGGAAGCCAGATTATTGATTTGACTTCAGTGTCAATTTTTACCCACTTCCTGTTGACAGAGAAACTTCTCGGGTAATTCCAGTATATAAGGATCAATTTGACCACCATTTGTAGTTTTTTGCGACAAACTAGATGCATAGCAAATCGGCCCAGTGGATCGCGTGCACCATCCTTGAAAGAAACGACCCTTTTTGGGGCGGAGCGGACCCTGTGTGCGGGGGTCGCGCCAGGTGTCACCAACAACCAATTTGTCACCAGGGTTATACAACTTATTTGACGTCCACCAGGGTGTCCCCACCATAAAACTATATCGTGTTTTACTTTGAAATAAAGGAATAATGGGCATGGTGATGAGGGCTATTGCATTGGTAGGTGATGTAACTGTCCGGGATATTGCTGTCAGAGCATTGGCCTGACCCATTGTCGCGAGAACTGTGGTCAGAGCATTGCCCTGACAGGGATATTGTCTCATATCACAAGGGTGCTTGTAGTGAGAATACACTTACAGTATCAGTTCAACACGGTATCTGTCAGGCCAAAGCTCTGACCA
>AVPN01003111.1:0-10622 GCA_000695325.1 Pleurobrachia bachei | reverse complement strand
TCTCTCTCTCTCTCTCTCTCTCTCTCTCTTTCTCTCTCCCCAGGTAACAATGTATCATACACGGATAGAACTGGCGGCCAGGACACCTATACTAGTGGAGGGGGAATACACTTTGGGCACAGGGACGCAGTTGAACACAAATACTCCAGGTAAGAAACAATTGCAGTACTGACAAGCAAAAAAATGTTCTGACGTAAAATGTAGGGGAGCAAATATACGAAAGAGGGTAAAGTGGACAGTCAATATAGTAGAACGACATCCAGGGAGAGAGGGAGACAGAGTGAATTTGACAGTTTTATGAAAGGAGGCTGGGAGAGAATTGCTAATCCCCTCCTTTCCTCGCCTACCGTGTAGGTAATTTCAAAAATGAGAGAGACGGGTAGTAGAGTAGTGACAGAATTATTGGCGGTGGGGGCTAGTGACGACTTTATCACCATGTTTCAATTGGACTTCTCTTTAGCCCCTTCTAATCCCCAAATAGTCGATATCTAGTCCTCTGACCTCTAACCAACCCCAATTAGACAGTATAGTCCTCTAACCCCCTACCCAATTAATATCTAACTAACCACCCCACTCCCTAATCAGTCGGTATAGTCCTGATCTACTCCATGCGGAAGATGTCCACCCATTTCTTCGACACGCTACACTCCTCATTGTAGAGGGAGAGGACAGGTGGGTAACAGCAATATGGTTTAACAAATAGAGTGCCCCAGTCTCTTTTTAGCAACTGCGATTTTGCTGAACCGTTCGTCCCGTTTTATTTTAGCGGAGACAGATGAACGTCGAATGAACAGTACAATGATTTTGGGTAATGAGTGATCAGTTCCATTTGTATTAACCCTAAACTCCTCCCCTCCCAGGTCCTTCTTCAGTACGGTAATGCCTGTATTCAGGGAGCCCGTTATCGTCCTTCTATCACCAAAACTTGTTCCACACACACTCAAAGGTACAGTTTATTTCGCTTGTTCTGCACAGGAAGTGGGTCGGGGATTAGAAGTTTATTATCAGTTATGAACCCCCCCCCCTCTAACACACCCCTTGAGAGTTGAGTATAAATTCCCAAAACTTAACAAACCACTCTCCCTCAACAGGAAACAAGTTAGGTTCATTAATGAGTCTGTTCCTCCATTGTCCCATGATGGCTTTCTGTCTCCTTTGCAATATTGATAGACTCAGTGATACTCAATGGAAGAAAGGTGAGATCTTGATCTTTAGATTCTTTAGAACTCAAGAAGGAGACATGTTATAAATTCAACTTGTACCAAGCAAACAAGAGACTTTTATTTTGAGAATCGAGGGAAATTTATGGGTTTGTGTTTTAAAAAGAGGCAAAATTAGCTGCTTACATTAACCTACTTCTCACCCAGGTCTCTCGATAATCAATGGGTTACTCGCTGAACTTCTAACCCTCCTATCTCACAGCAA
Source organism: Pleurobrachia bachei (assembly GCA_000695325.1). Classification (NCBI taxonomy): domain Eukaryota; kingdom Metazoa; phylum Ctenophora; class Tentaculata; order Cydippida; family Pleurobrachiidae; genus Pleurobrachia; species Pleurobrachia bachei. Next base: position 9,197 of record AVPN01003111.1, on the reverse strand, counting down.
AAGCGTCCGTAAGTTCCCTTCAATTCCAAGAACCCTACTTTTCTTAGAACTTTCTCTTCATGCAGTCACATGCTGTCGCCTGATATTGGACGCTTTCTCGTGAATCAAACCATTTCGTTTCTTGAGAATCAAAAGGGCAATTGGACTGAATCTTGCTTTGAGTAGCGCGCGTGGCATATTGGATAGATCACCACGCGCGCTCTCGTGTTTTCCTGCTGTTATGTGCTGACAAGGACTCGGTGAATGTTCTAACTTCCTAATTTCTCCCCCTTTCAGATCCCCACTACATTCAGCTATTAGATGACCCATTTATTAGGTTGATTGTCCTTCGATTCTGCCTCTTTTCTGCCGTACTACAGATGCACACAGCCTTCAAGGTAAAATACAGTGTAGGTAGAATGTAGGACATTGTGTATACTGTAGTACATTCCCTAGTTAGCTAGAAAACTAAACTCAACTATAAAAACTGCTCCTACCCCTTACTGACCCTCACCCCCCCCCTTCAGACGGAGGAATACTACCCATCATGTGTACCATCTCTGAGCTCATCTGATATCTTTATGAAGCCTTCTGTGAAGAGAGGAATTGTTGATATCGCGAACACTCTTGAGTGTCTTGTTCTATTCTCTGAGTGATGAAACTATTGAGTTACCATGGCAACCAGTTGACTCACGATGATCTGAAACGAGGTTATCCAATTCTGTAACAGCTACCAGAACTTAAACAGAAAGTGAAGCAGACAACGACAAAACAGTGACTGTCTGGCGGCGCCGACACAATCTGGCATCAGACTTGTGGTTCAGATTCTGAATCAGAATACTGAAGTAAATGTTTGGAACTGAGAGTGAGACAGTACAATCTCGGATGGTGTTGTACGTACATGTCATTGCTATGTCATTCAAGATTAGGCGTGACCCCCTTCCGAATGACTAATTTAAACCATTATCAGCAAGTATTGCTGAGTTGTGGCTCTAATTGGTACAGATAACTATAAATAAATTGATGTAGATTAAGAGAAGTTACCTAATGGCTAATTGTTTTGATGGTGTGTGAATGGGCGTGGGACTCAGTCGCCTAGTGCAGGGTGTGCTAAATTGGAATTGTTTAATCCATCATATAAAATGTAAATAATAAGTAAATACGTTTAACTTAAAGTTAGTTAATTTTCAGTAACGAGTTAGGTTAGATGATAGAGCATGTTTTGTTTAATTATTGATGTGAACCTTTCTTTTCGTTGCTTGTTTCTAAAATTGTTAAAATTGTCTAATTTTATTTTCAATAAACGTAATTCAAACTTATCACAATAAATCACCATGCAAATAGTTTCAGATATACATAGTCTGTAAAGTGAAACATAACATCATCCCTAAACTACCGTAAAACTATTATTGTCAAGCGTATAAATAATTAATAACCGTGAAGGAAAATAAAATTAATAGTGGTCCCATTATACGAGGTTTTCTGAGAAATATCCAGAGACTGTCTCGATATACCTGGTAGCACCCAGATTGATCGCACTGCTACCTCTGATCAAATTCATAAAGAGCAGAAAAGCGGCGTATTACACTTCATCATTCATCAAGGCAAACATTTGGGGCTTTTGTCTTCTAGTTCTAAAAGTTCTCTGCATAGGCTACAAAAGTCTGTTTTCCAGTGATCTTGCTACACGATTCTTTTACCCCATCTGACATTGCTGGAGGTCCACACACGAACACACCGAACTTTCTCACATCCTGCGAGCGGGAGAGTTAATTATAAGAATGCAGAACAAGCAGGGGAAATTGACTGTGAGATAATGCGTGAAAATGGGGAAAGGCTATTTTTATATGCAACCTCGGATAACGATGGTGAAGATACGTTGTGTATCATTATGCTTACCTCGTGTGTTAGTCGGATATCTTCAAACATTCTATCAAAGTTTGGTCTGCCAAAGTGAGTCACTGCCTTTAATCCCGTAAACATGGACCTGCAGGAGAGGTTGGTAACGAAGTAACCCCTTGCCAGCGCGCGCGAAGGTCGCCCGGCGACAGAGTGTGAGGTGTCTTCGATACCAACAGGAGAGGGAGATCATGATGTGTTGTTGAAATACTAGATGCTACAAGACGCAATTGGCTACTGTGCCAATCAATCTATCGAATCTATCAATTATACATACCTATTGGATACGCCCTGAAACTGCCTCTCACAGATGTAAAGGATGGTCGTCCGTAGATCTGATTTATCGAAGAACCGGGTTATGAAAATATGGGTGTCAAGGATTCCCTCCTTGTCTTCTTTCTCACATTTACCTGCAGGGGGGGGGGCAATAATTGGACCATTAATTGAAACATGAAAAGGTGCAGAGGGAGGGAAATTGTTTACCAGTTCCTTAACTGCGTATAACTGCCTGTGTTTTGGTACTCCATTTGGTAAGCTTTGTTCGGTACCTAAGTAAATGTTGGATTTCAATGACCCACTACTGCACATACCTATGATATCAAGTAGCCACTCAAACTGCTTCTGTGTCCTGGATGCCCAGATGAAGTAGACCTTCTTAACTTTAGACATCGTGGATGTCTGGGTGTTGCATCGGTGTACCAAGTCCTTCATAATGGAGGCAAAGGGTGTCACCCCAATACCACCACCCACCAGAATAACCACCTGGGGGAACAATCAATCAGAACTCTTCATTAAGGTCACGTGACTGCTTATCAGCCAATCAGGGGCCAGTATTTCCTGATTCGGTTCCTAGACTTACCTCATAGTTAGAGTAGTCCTGATGAGCCTCCCCAAAAGGTCCATCCACGTACAGATTAGGGTTCTTCTCAGGAGATTTCTCATTCTTTATCACAAGCTCTCTGAGCACCCTAGTCCACCCTTTACAGGTTCTTATGTGGACTGATAGGGTGTCCTCGTGGGGCGCTGTATTTAGGGGGAAGGATCGGTATGTTAGGTGTTTGATCGGAAAGACGTTGAGGTAAGCCGGACTGCCTATCGAGTGAATCGAGAGTTGAAATTTAAATTCAATTGTGGTAGTTTGGTAGTTTGGTGACATAGACACCTGGTGCAATTGCACCAGGTGTCTATGTCACCAAGGGTGGTACTAAATACATACCTGATGTTAGAGTGAAGGGATGGTATTCGTCCCTTCCAGTTCCACTGTTTACCAGTGCAATACGGACATACTGTCCTGCTAAATAGTGGAAGTCCTCCGGTCGCTTGAACACCAGGTTTGTAACCTGTATGAAGAGAATTGGTCACATTGATACCTGAGTGAGATCGACGTCGAGAATAGGTTGCAATGGAGAATTGATGTTGGCATAAACCCTATTATATTATGTGGTTGGGGTACCCAGTACTCGGTATGAAAGACAATAGCTAAAATCTCACGCTCAGACATTGTCCATGATTCAGAATGTTGTGAAATTTGTTAGTGAGAAGGAACGCTGAGAATTTTCAGTTGCTATACCTATCACGAGAGGTTTACTATTTCATTTCCTTTTTATGTTCATATCGGTAATTTAGCAACTCTGTTACTTCTAGATATCCCCCTGGATCGAGCATTCTACAGGACACTAAATTCTAAAACTAGCAATGCTCCCAGAATTCCTCAACATGGATAATCACTTTGCGACAATATCCGACCCAGAAACGGTTGCGCCAACTGGAAGCCCCTTCGCTCGGCACTCCCTAAAACCCCTAACCATAACAATGTGTGTCCTGGGTCTGATAAGCAGTCTCCTTCTGGTGGTTACAATCTTTGCCCGATGTCGCCGGTGGACTAACCTCCCTATCACATCCACCCTCTACCTGCACATCTGTGCTGTGAACATCATAGAGTGCCTTAACATCCTCTTCCTGATTCCCATTTGGAAAAAGAATTAACTACGCCATGTTTCTTAGTGAGATTCTACTGGTGATCCTGCAGGTCCTTATCATCGTGGTCTCTATTGCCATGGTCGGATATCTGAGTGTTATGTACCGACGGTTTAGCTACAACCATTCTGAGGTCACTCCCCTTCTTGATGGTGGTAACGCTGCTCTACTTGAAAACATTGCCCTAACTCTTCGAATAGTCTGCTCCACACTTCTTGTCGATATTTTCTGCTTCTCCTTTGCTATGGTAATGAATGTTGAAACTGTCATCTATGAGCTTAACCCGAATGCACGTCTTTCCCTCCTGATTCGACTGTATCACTGGTTGGGTTCTGAGCTATTCGTGGAATTATTCTTCCTGCTACCAGGAGCAACCTATGCCATTCTTATTAGTTGGGTACTGATCCTGGTACAAGCCAGTATGAGGCAGGCTCTGTGGGGCGTAGTGAAACGTGTGGTGAGGAGGTTTTGTGGAAGGGACAATGCGGAGTAATGACAATCAGTTTGACACACCCGATCAGTTTGCTAAGGCAGCGGATTACGGGGGCCCCGATGAATGTCCGGACACAGAATACAGACCTCAAAAAGATGAAAGAATGAATCGAGCGGTGATGGACCCCGTAGCTGAATTGTTGTATTGTGGTTTGCAGTTTGAAATGAAATTAGAAACACATGGCATTAAGGCATTTGAGGACTTATTTGTAGCTTTGAAAGTTTTGTTCCGTACATGATTTTGTTGATTCAATACAAATCGTGTATTTTTTTAAGTGCCTCCCCCCCCCCCTTTGGTACCATTTCCAAGATATCCAAGCCAAATCTCGGTCGCTCAAGCAAGCTGTGTCAGTATATCACTCACAACCTCACATGTACATACCTCACTCGGCAGGATATTAGTCTCAATGAGTGGGACCTCCCTTTTCCTCCTGCTCACACTGACTAGTTTATCTAGTATAAAGATAAACGCAGGTCCAATCAGGTAGAGATGGAAGGTGGGAGTCTGTAGTAACCTGTAATGGGGAAGTGAGTTGCAGAATTACCGGCATAATCAAATCAGAGAAAAGAGTTCATACCAGAAACCCACCGAAAATACTGGTCCCTGATTGGCTGATCTAAATAATCTCATTCTGATTGGTTCTCACCTCGCAGTTCCATGAAGTACAGTTAGCACCATTACAACAGGGTACAGATGATGAGTCTTCCAGAACCAAGAGAAAAGGTACATTCTGGCGTAGTCAGTTGAGAATACGTACATTGCTATGAGAGCTACCACTAGCAGCACACCCGTTATACCTGGAGGGAGAGTTGGTTAGTGAGGGGCAAGTAAATACCATATTTTACTGTTTTATTGAGGGACATAAATGAACTCACTGATCGCATGTTTCGGAAGATGTTTCTCAGCACATACAAACCTACCTGTTATAGTTCCAAATAGAAGGCTCGTGATTGTTGATGCACCAGTATCACTGAGCCAAGTCCTGGGCATCATACAAGATAGATCATCCGGAGATAGGGTAGATATCATGTAGAAATTGTATCTGGGGGAGGTAGAAGAAATTTACAACTTTCCTCAATCCTCATGATGGCCAAAAACTAGGCTCAGAGCTCAAATGATCTCGTTTATTAGTTATTACTCTCGTTAATTACTCGTTAATTACTCGTTAATTTACTCACTAACTCACCCATGTCCAACACAGTGTATGATGATAAAGATTGCAGTCACGTAACCCAGGTAGATATGGCCGTGTCGGTTGGAATCAAGTGGGATATACCGCTTCAGGAATGTTCCTGTGTGAAATTGTTGGTAACGAAGGAAATGTTACTGTTTAATAATGTTTTGAAGTGGAGGGTACCGAAGCGAAATAAACAGAGCGTGAGGTGACTTCGATACCAAGTGAAATGGAGGGAACTGATAACGGATCACCGGTATAAAGTAAACTTTAGTAAACTTTAGTAAACAGTGTACCTCTGAGGTGGGTTATGCTGTTCTTGCACATGGCCAGTAGGAAACAGGGAAATGTGAACATCATAACTGCAGCAGCTCCACGAGTGAATGGTAGGGCGTAACTGAGGGGGAGAAGGAGGAAATAATAACCAGGTGCTGAATGATGTTATCGGAGGAAATAAGGTAATATTCATCATCGTTATGACCCTATTGATAGGAAGTTTGTGGGATGATGCTTTCTGACAGTCTACTTACCCAAGGAGTTCAGGGTATCCCGTATGGAGGCGGTATTTCGAATACGTCACAAATCTTTCCATGAACAATATCACCACTATTAGTAGGAATATCAAGCAGTAGAACACTTCCAACCTGACACCGAGATCATGAGTTATGTATCGCATCGATATTCAAACATGGAATAAAAACAGCTATCATATGAAACCACGAACCGCAGGCACTCTCTTCAGCTTCTCTCTTCTCACAGTTCTCTCGGTTTCAGTGGAGGGACACCACTTGGTTACCATGGTGACCACAATTACCTGTGATTCTCAATATAACGTTTGAACATTCCAACTTTAGGTGATTTGGCGGTAAACACATTCTTCCCATTTTTCCGGGATTTAGTTTTGGGTTGTACTGTCGCGTTCCCACCTGCAAACTAAGGGAGGAGAAAAGATTTTAAATCGGATTAACTATAAATTAATCAATTAAATACACCATTACTTCATGTAAAGGGTCAAATAGACAGGCGAGGGCCGAATGGACAGACGGCGTAGCATGGAATGGCAATATCTGGATGACACACAATTAGGACTCGCTATTATGATCAACCTACCGCTATGCTGGCATTTTCCAGGTCTTTCTCGTACCCCGCCATTAGTATCTTGAACTCTTCAAAGCTAAGTTCTGTTTTTGACTGGAAGCCTACCTGTAATTAGATACCAATTAGTTAATTAATTAACCAATTATAATTGGCCAAATAGTTAATAAATCAGCAGCAAGGTATAATATCAGCAGCTTCGAGTCAGCAAATTTCAATGTGAATGGAAAGATGGAATTCCCCAAAATTATGAATTAAAGTATCTCGCAGTGCTTCAAAAAGAATCCCAAAAAGAGGTTTTCAATGGTGAAACAACTTAACTTGTGGTCCTTATCCGCAAACCCTGCCTGTTAAAATGATGTTAAATAAGCTGATGTGAAAGTGAAAATGAACAATTTAAAAATTTGAATCCTAAACTTATTAATTATCTCAATTAATTAAGTAACTAATTATCTAATTAACAAATTGCGTACTTTAACGAAGAGTGATGTAATTAGAGAGTTGAGTTCACTTGAATCCACTGAAGCAGAAACCAACTCCAACATACTCTTTAACATTGCCCTAATCTCGTCAACGTGTAGGCTACCTGAATTGTAGGGGTAACGTCATGGTCGGGTAACCATGGGGGTATCTATGGTAACCAGGGTAACAGGAAACACAAGGAATTTGTCTTCGCGGTACTGTCAGAGCATTGGCCTGACCCAATTCTCGCGAGACCCAATTCTCGCGAGAACTGTGGTCAGAGCATTGTCCTGACAGTCGCGGTATCAGTAAATGTTGATGATAACAGAGCTCGACATACCGTTTTTGTCCACATCGTACATGTTGAATATCAACTTCAGCTTGTCCTCTGAGTCACGGGATGAATACACGATCATGAAGGAAAGGAATTCCTTGAAACTCACACTGGAAAGAATTAACTATTGATACTCGGTAATTTGACTTTGGGATCAGGATATCAAATCGATTGGGGCCGATAGAAATGGTGAACTTGATCACCATGAAGTGGGAAAAGAAGAGGGGAGAATTGACAGGGGGAACTTTTGCTCTCTCCATCATGTCTACCTACCTGCCGTTGTTGTCCCTGTCCACAAGGGGGAATACCTTGGCGACAAACTCTGAACTGGGATTGAGACCGAGGGCAGATGAAAACTCGCATCTTGTCAACTCACACTCCAGAATCTCACCCGACTGGCGCTCTGATATTGAGGTAGGATAAAGGGTTATTGGTTACGAAATCACCCCTTTAATAATGCACCGCGGAGGGGGAATTTCATTAATAACTGTGAGGAACGGTATGTTTTGTTAATCAGTGTTTCAGTGATCAGTACAAAGAAGACAGCTGTACCTTCTACTCTCACGCAACTTTCACCGTCATCTTCAAAGCCACTCTCTTGCTTCATCATCTAGTAGTGGGGTGGGGGGGGTAAAGATCGGCTCATAATATTAATAGTATTTTAATCATAAAGTAATGCAGATACTAAGCTAATTGGAAATACTGGTCCCTGATTGGCTGATAACCAGTCACGTGACCTAAATAACGAGTTCTGATTGGTTCTCACCTCACTGAATGCAGATGCCAGGAACTTGTTGATAAGGTGTTGTCTGTGAGCTTCAGTTTTTGCCACGGAGAGGATTCGTTTAGTGGGTAGGGATTGCGAGGGATAGCTTATCTGCAGCATGGGGATTGGAGAGTTTTAACTTAATTTCAATTTAGTTAATTTCAATTTAATTTCTGTTCAATTAGGTTAGGGCGTCTTACGTCAAGTTCCAGTGCGAAGTTTTCAAGTCGATCAACGAATATCTCTGCAGCAGCCTTGTTACCAAATCTTAGGTAGATATCGTACTCCTGCAACAATGATTAATTGCTAATTAATATTAATTAACTTATTAACTAATCGCCAATAAATAAATTAAAAATCTACCTTTGGTATAACAATGAGGATGTCCTTTTTGTTGTCTGTACACTTTATTACCGTGATACCACCTGGCTTAAACGTCCGTACCTTCTTACCTAAATAAATGAATGAAAGTAAATATGTTACTTTTTGATCCCTTATAACCTGCATTCGACAGCCACAAGTTATTAGTTAACTATAAATTATCTAAAGTCTAAACCATCCGTTGAATCACCTCTTGATAGAAGTACTATTGATCCATTATCCGTGTTCATCACAACATCAACTACTCGATCACCATCCTTTGACTGTAGCTCTGTTACTACACCAAAGGGTTCATACTTTCCTGACTTCTTAACCTAGTAGTGATTTCAAGTGGTGATAATTGATAATAAAGTAGTGATTTTGATCATGGAATGGTGGAATCCCTTGTTTTGTTCAAACTATTTTAGGGTTGAACAAGGCAAGGACTGAGAACAATGGCGGAGCCCGGTTTCGGTATAAAAAGGAGGGTACATGATCCATACCGGTGGGTTGAGAGTTAGTTTTGCCTGGTATCTCATCACTATAACCATGATAACAGTAATAACTAGGAATGAAGGCAGCAGAATGGGAATTGCATATGGAGTTGTGTTGTAGTTGTACGATAGCAGGATCTTCCCTGGAGGGGGGGGGGGGGGGA
>AVPN01003106.1:0-10626 GCA_000695325.1 Pleurobrachia bachei | reverse complement strand
CGAAATAACTCAAGTCGTCGTTCAATAGCTATAACATGGTCCCTTGTTTTGCTGGTAGCAGATGGTTTTTGAAGTACTAGCGGGAAAAGTAGCATCAGAAGCATGATTGCAATTGTACTGTTCTGGCTGTTTTTATTGAAAGAGTTCAGAACATTTGCCACTTCATGCACAAAGTCCTTTCCAGTTTTCCCGGATGGTACCTGGCACAAATTTGCTCTCCAGAATACAACCTCGTGATACGCTTTGCTCACCTCACGGTGGTGCTCTGATTCGTACTGTTGTTCAGGATCGGTGTGATCAGTGGGTAAAGATGTGGATGTTGAGGCGATGTTTTCCTCTAGCAGGGCAAGTAGCTGTGGTTTTAAATAGTTTGTTTTGTAGGGAATGCCACGTTTTTGGAGCTCCTGCTTGATCTCATCCTTCTTCATCCTCAAATTAATTTGTTTAAAGTTGGCGTATGCTACACGCGCGCGCTAGGGATCTGCAGCGCATGTCAATGTTTAAAGTAGTGTTGAAAAAAAAAGCAAAAAACGAATTTTTCAACTTTTAAAAAGTGAGAAAACCTGAGAAATGAGAGGGCGCGCGGCGTTATTTTGCGATTTGCGCGTTACGCCACACCCAGAAATTGCGCGCCGCGGAGGACAGAAAATAAAAGTTTCTGAAAAAAATTTTTGCCCGACCAACCCCCAAAATGTGCGAAATTAGCCCAATAAACCGTGTTTTCTTGCGTGTATCTACTTCTTTTGGTCTCACAGAAGATGGAGGGTACATTCGCAGGCGAAATTTTGATTATTAATGAAATTTAAAGAATGTCGACCGATTTTTTCACTAATTTTCGCCTCTCGGACCTCTCTGACCACTCACCGGCAACAAAATTTTGATATGCATTTAATTTAAAATAACACGCTTAAGCCTTGACATGCGCTGCAGATCCCTAGCGCGCGCGTTTTCAACTCCTCCTTTGTCAGAAGGGCGTGTAGCATACGCCAAGCTTAAGCCCAGAAGGCAAATCAAGGGTGAATAAGATGTGAACATATTTTCCAAATCAGTAAATAATAATAAATCATTCCGCGTCAGTCACACCCTTCAGTCCATATCACAATCACCACAACATCCCTCACAGTCGATTATACCCTCACATAGAGCGAAAGACACACAACCATCCGCCGGAGAACAATTAAAGTTGTTGCAACATTGTCTGCGATAACAGCAGAACACCACAAACAAAACAACTGTAGTAATTAGTGTGATAATTATGAGTACTATCGCCCACAGCGGGAAGGTATTTGCTTCATTGTCACGATCAGATGTCGCACCGCAGAGAAACATGCCCAACAGCGTTAGAGTGGTAAGAAGAGCGTGATTCATTCTAGAGGTAAAAAGGAGTGGAAAACAGCAAATGAAGAATTTTTTGGCCCTATCAGAAAACGCAATAAAGGGATAATGGAAATTACATACACATGTATGCTACCAGGTCCCGGAGTAGCAAAAGGCGGGTAAATGTATGACCTTGAGGGAAGTAGAGTTATGCATGAGATCCATATCATGTGCACCGTATCATATTACTACAGTCGGACCCCGATTTATGGACATTCCGATGTAGGAAATTAACTTTATTTTACCCCGATTTAGGAGACACCCCGATTTAGTGGACAAGAACCTTTCCCCCGAGGGTGTCCCTAAATAGTCCGACTGTAGCAGAATTACCCCGTGCTATTTACCCGCTGGTAACGGAAAGCTGCTTTTGAGTAGCCTCCAATTGGGAGGTAGGGATAAGGGATCCTTGTGTTCATCAAATATCAGTCACGTGCAAGCCGCAGCTTTCTTCTAGTAAAATATTGACAGCTCTAAACGTGAAGAGTTTCACGATTCAAATTAAAAGGTGTATTTTCATGCAGATATAATCACACACTTTACTATTTGGCTAAGCTACGCGCGTGAGTTGTAAGGGTGACTGCGTCACCAACATCATGAATTGTATACTTTCAAAATACAACGAATTGCAATGGGTTGAAGTTTGATTTGAACACAACGTTTTAAAATAATTAATAGCAAAATTCAATATAATGCATTATATCACAGCATTATCATCACAACATCGATTGCATATTTCACAGTTTTTTTGACGAAACAATATTTACGGTTTACACAGTTTCAATTGCAAAACTCAGCAAGATGAACTAATATTCATGGCATCATGGTTGACTAGAACAAATAAACGGGGCCAGCCCAACTGTGTCCTAACGGTGTCCTAATACCAACCGTGCGAGAACTGCGGTCAGAGCATTGGCCTGACAGACCTCTACAAAGTATCTGCCAGAATGGAATCTCGTGTCTCCCTACTAAGCAAGAAACTAAACCCAAAGGTAGATATCGCTGCCACCACAAAAGATCCAGCGACCAGTAGCGGACTAACATAAAACAATAGCACCACTGCGGTTGTGCCCACAACAGCGCCACACTTCCCTGACGAGTTGATAGCTCCTGTAGCAGTGGACCGGACAATGGTAGGGAAACTCTCCGGGATTATAATCCAGATAATCATAACGACGATGGCGTTAATTATTTTAATAAGCGTCGCCACTCCAAACAGGTAGAACTCACCGAAGCAGACGAACAAGAGTGCCATAATAGCGATCTGCACACCACTGCCAACACGGAGAGGTCTCAGCCTGCCAACCTTGCTGGCTATGAAGAAGGCAGCCACACAGCCCACTAGACTACCTATAGCTGAGACGGTCAACATTAGGAGATCTTTTTGGGAGAGTGTAGCACATCGGTCCCGCTTGGGAGCCTCCCCACCACAGAACGATGAAATAAATGCAAGGGGAAGGAACACTAGAACACCCGTCTCCAGCAGAATATTGAAAAAGTACATGGCGGCGAGTGCGATGGCTGGAATCCGGTATTCTGTTGTCTTCCACAAGACACCGTAACTTCCCAACTCCCCTGCTTCCTGGTGGCAATAAACACTGAACTTGTCCGGGAGTTTAACACCATTCAGCCTTGCCATGGTCGTTATGGCACTGTTTGCCCGATCCTGCTGGTTACTAACCACCAGATACCGCGGACTCTCAGGGAATGCAAGAAGTAGGATAAAAGCAGGGATGACAGGGAGGGTGATGATGATAATCAACCATCTCCAACCTATAGCATTGAGCACGAAATACCCGAACAGGTTCACGGAAAACATGGAAAAGTAGGAGCCCATAATTGAGATAACCGGCCCGTATGTGCGGTATGAATTAGGACAGAACTCTGTCGAATAAACCACGATGGTCGAGAAGTTGGCCCCGACACAAATACCAGTGATAGTCCTCCAGAAGAGAAAGAGCCATTGGTTGGTTGCCAGCGCTGCTCCGCCTGCTGCAACAATGAGCAGGAGGGTGGTGATCAGCATGACAGTACGACGTCCAAAGATGTCAGCTAGTTTACCACATAGCATGGCACCTGCAGTGAGAAGTCAGTTAGAATTATTCATTCAAGATTCATGAAGTTTATACCTTGGTATTGATCCAATTTATTATCTTGTACCATGTCTAACAACCTACAGCACGCTTCCATATGTAGTAAAAACATGTTTACAACTTACTCATTGCATAAACCACGAAGATGGAGATGGTAATGGTCGCCTCAAACGTTGAAGTAAGATCCCACTCGCACCGAATGTAGGGTATAATCAGGGCAATAAGAGTAAGTTCTGCGTAATCTGAGTAGGCTATCAGGAAACTGGCAGTCCATGATATGTACTGGGCCCAACCGAGACCTGCGTGGTGGGAGGGGTAAGTGTTCTGAAATTTCGTATCAATGGGTTGGTATTTTAGACAAGTTTAGACAAGTTTTTAGACAAGTGCGGTGTGAAAGGCTGGAATTAAAATGGAATTAAAACAACCGAACATTAATTACAGCTTACCTAGTTTTTCATAGACCTCATGTAGTGCCATCGCATCCTCGCTCTCTTTGGCACCCTCATTAGGTGGCTCAATAATTGGACTCTCATCCGTCGCCCCATATTTCTCTTTGTCCGACATTCTACCGAGAAGTTGATATTGTTATTGTGAATGTAAGCGAAAATATACTTGCCACGCTCCAGTGCCCTGATTAATGTAATCCTTTGGGGGGGCGACATGTTAATTGTTAATAAATCACCTCTTTTTTTCGATTTTGTTAATTAACGTTAATTAACAAAATCGAAAAAAAGAGGTGATTTATTAACAATTAACATGTCGCCCCCCCAAAGGATTACATTAATCAGGGCACTGGAGCGTGGCAAGTATATTTTCGCTTACATTCACAATAACAATATCAACTTCTCGGTAGAATGTCGGACAAAGAGAAATATGGGGCGACGGATGAGAGTCCAATTATTGAGCCACCTAATGAGGGTGCCAAAGAGAGCGAGGATGCGATGGCACTACATGAGGTCTATGAAAAACTAGGTAAGCTGTAATTAATGTTCGGTTGTTTTAATTCCATTTTAATTCCAGCCTTTCACACCGCACTTGTCTAAAAACTTGTCTAAACTTGTCTAAAATACCAACCCATTGATACGAAATTTCAGAACACTTACCCCTCCCACCACGCAGGTCTCGGTTGGGCCCAGTACATATCATGGACTGCCAGTTTCCTGATAGCCTACTCAGATTACGCAGAACTTACTCTTATTGCCCTGATTATACCCTACATTCGGTGCGAGTGGGATCTTACTTCAACGTTTGAGGCGACCATTACCATCTCCATCTTCGTGCCACGCAACCACATGACCAATTTGAGTAAACTAAACGGCATCTGATAGAGGATCGAAAGCCCTAACCGATACCCCCTAACCCGAACCCTAACCAGACCCTAACAACAGCCCTAACCCGTCTCGAATGCCAAAAAATCGATGAATTGTTAGCAATGGAAGGCACCCAGATTTTAACGTTTTCCCAGAAAATTAAAGTTTCTGAAATAAATCGCGTTTTTTGCCCGGCTTGAAAAGCGCTGCCTTATCCCAGTGCGTGTGACGCAGAACAGCAGCGTTCGCCAATTGCCCGGCCAACCCTGAACCCCCAAAATCAAAAAATGTGCGAAATCAGCCCAATAAACCGTGGAGGGTACATTCACAGGCGAAATTTTGATTATTAATAAAATTTAAAGAATGTGGACCGATTTTTTCACTAATTCTCGCCTCTCGGACCTCTCTCACCACTCACCGCCGTCACCGGCAACAAAATTTTGATATGCATTTAATTTAAAACAACACGCTTAAGCCCAGAAGGCAAATCAAGGGTGAATAAGATGTTAACATATTTTACAAATCAGTAAATAATAATAAATCATTCCGCGTCAGTCACACCCTTCAGTCCATATCACAATCACCACACCATCCCTCACAGTCGATTATACCCTCACATAGAGAGAAAGACACACAACCATCCGCCGGAGAACAATTACAGTTGTTGCAACATTGTCTGCGATAACAGCAGAACACCACAAACAAAACAACTGTAGTAATAAGTATGATAATTATGAGTACTATCGCCCACAGCGGGAAGTTATTTGCTTCATTGTCACGATCAGATGTCGCACCGCAGAGAAACAGACCCAACAGCGTTATAGTAGTAAGAAGAGCGTGATTCATTCTAGAAGTAAAAAGGAGTGGAACACAGAACCCAACACAGAATATTTTGGCCCTAACAGAAAACACAATATACAGGGAAATTAGTAATTACATGCATGTATGCTACCAGGTCCCGGAGTAGCAAAAGGCGGGTAATGGTATAATTACCTTGAGGGAAGTAGAGTGAGATCCATATCCTGTGCTCCGTATCATATTATGTACTAGCAGAACTACCCCATGCTATAATTTACCCGCTGGTAAGGGAAAGCTGCATTTGATTAGCCTCCAATTGGGAGGTAGGGATGCCTGTTTTCATCCAATATCAGACACGTGCAAGCCGCAGCTTTCCACTAGTAAAATATTGTCACTGGTCACTGGGTTATTGACAGCTCTGAAAGTGAAGAGTTTCACGATTCAAATTAAAAGGTGTATTTTAAATCGGATAAACACACACTATTTGGTGAAACGTGAACTGCTGCAGTGTGGTGTTTTTCATTTTGATCAGGTGTCCTGCATCATGAGTTGTATACTTTCAAAATACAACGAATTGCAATGGGTTGAAGTTTGATTTGAACAGGATGTTTTGAAATAATTTACAGCAAAATTCAACACAATGCATATCATAGCAGTATATGCACAACATCGATTGTATATTTCACAGTTTTTTTTTGACGAAACAATATTTACGATTTACACAGTTTCAATTGCAAAACTCAGCTAGATGAACTAAAATTCATGACATCACGGTTGAGTAGCAACAGATAAACGGGGCCAGCCCCTCTGTGTCTTTTTGAGTAATGGGGAACAATCTGTGTCCTTACACCAATCTCTACAACGTATCTGCCAGAATGGAATCTCGTGTCTCTCTACTGAGCAGAAAACTAAACCCAAAGGTGGAGATCGCTGCAACAACAAAGGACCCAGCTACCAGTAGAGGACTAACATAGAACAAGAGCACCACCGCGGTAGTGCCCACAACAGCGCCACACTTCCCCGAGCTGTTAATGGCACCAGTAGCAGTAGACCGGACAATAGTGGGGAAACTCTCCGGGATGATAATCCAGATAATCATAACGACAATGGCGTTAATTATTTTAATTAGCGTCGCCACTCCAAACAGATAGAACTCACCGAAGCAGACGAACAATAGTGCCATAATAGCGATCTGCACACCACTACCAACACGGAGTGGTCTCAGCCTGCCAACCTTGCTGGCGATGAAGAACGCAGCTACACAGCCCACCAAACTCCCGATAGCTGAGACGGTCAGCATTAGGAGGTCTTTCTGTGAGAGAGTAGCACAGCGATCCCGTTTAGGAGCCTCACCACCACAGAAAGATGAGATAAACGCAAGGGGAAGGAACACTAGAACACCCGTCTCCAGCAATATATTGAAAAAGTACATGGCGGCGAGTGCGATGGCTGGTATCCGGTACTCTTTTGTCTTCCACAAGACGCCGTAACTCCCCAACTCCCCCGCTTCCTGGTGACAGTAAACACTGAACTTGGCCGGAAGTTCAACACCATTTAACGTTGCCATGGTTGCTATGGCACTGTTTGCCCGATCCTGCTGATTACTAACCACCAGATATCGGGGACTCTCAGGGAATGCCAGGAGTAGGATGAACGCAGGGATGACGGGGAGGGTGATAATGATAATCAACCACCTCCAACCTATAGCATTGAGCACGAAATACCCAAACAGGTTCACGGAAAACATGGAAAAGTAGGAGCCCATAATTGAAATAACCGGCCCATATGTGCGGTATGAGTTCGGGCAGAACTCAGTTGAATACACCACAATGGTCGAGAATTTTGCCCCTACACAGATACCAGTTATTGTCCTCCAGAAGAGAAAAAGCCATTGGTTGCTTGCCAGCGCTGCTCCACCTGCTGCAACAATGAGAAGGAGGGTGGTGATCAGCATGACGGTGCGACGTCCAAAGATGTCAGCTAGTTTACCACATAGCATGGCACCTGGTGAGAAGTCAGTTAGAATGATTCATGAAGTATTACGATTAAATCACTTGATTTAATTTATTATCTTGGACGTACCAGGTCTTTCGACCTACATCACCTTGTCAAAAATTTCCATGTGTAGTTACTGTTAAAGCTAACAATACAACTTACTCATTGCATAAACTACAAAGATGGAGATGGTAATGGTAGCTTCGAACGTTGAAGACAGATCCCACTCGCACCGTATGTAGGGTATAATCAGGGCAATTAGGGTCAGTTCTGCATAGTCTGAATAGGCGATAAGGAAACTGGCAGTCCAGGATATGTACTGGGCCCAACCAAGACCTGTAGTGGTGGTGGGAGTGAGGGGTAAGTGCTCTGAAAAATCGTATCAATGGGTTGGTGTGGAAGGTTGAAAATCAAATGGAATTAAAACAACCAAACATTTACGACTTACCTAGTTTTTCATAGACCTCATGTAGCGCCATCGCATCCTCGCTCTCTTTAGCAGCACCTTGATCATTAGGTGGCTCAATAATTGGACTCTCATCCGTCGCCCCATACTTCTCTTTGTCAGACATACTGAACTGAGAAATCAAATTGTTATTGTGAAAATAAAGTTGCTACGCTCCGGCGTCCTGATTAATATCACCCTGATTAATATCACCCTTTTAGGTGCTTCGAAAGAATGAACGATTTGTATAAAAAGTTAAAAGCAAGTATTAAGAAGCAACTACAAAATGATTTTAGGAACATGAAAAAAATAATACATTATGTGTACTAAAACTTCACTCCTTCTCCATTAGCTATGTAACTCTATAGCTCAATACTCTCTCTCTCTCTCTCGTTACCATGACAACGTTTACGGAGAAGCTCTCCCGATTTCTCCCTGCCTCTGAGAATGAGTTTGGTAGGGAAATAGTACACGATGTGGCGGAGAGGGTATGTGGTGAGAAAATAGAAGGGTGGCATGTTGATGATACTTTACGGAGAGTAGTCAAGAATAACAATGGTAAATAGATATCTCTCTCTCTCTCTCTCTCTTTCTCTCTCTCTCTCTCTCTCTCTCTCTCTCTCTCTCTCTCTCTCTCTCTCTCTCTCTCTCTCTCTCTCACAGGTTCGTGTCCACGGGACCTCATGGAGAGCACTATAGTTGAGCTCCAAAGACGAATAACTCTGGAAAAGACTCTCTTGTGGGATATGCGAATACTCAATGGAACGGCAGATACACCCCTCTCTATGAAAAACGTCCTGATCCTGTTCAAGGTAAATAGAACTAAATAAATCTAGATTGTAGACATGTAAATTTTCAAAAATCAAGAGACTGAAACTAACAAACTTCAGACATATTTCGGGGACAACTTCGGGAGAAAAGACTGGCAGGACTTTGTAAAACGTCGAGAAAATGAGGGCCCTGCTTCTTTTTTAGAACTGAGGTAAATTTCCAAAATCGGCTCCTATCCCCTCCCCCTACCCCATAACAGCTCCTACCCCGCTCTTTTACTTTGTCTCATAAAAGATTGCACTCTCCGAACCGTGCGTGGTTATACAGTATGAAACATTCATGTATGTTAGTTGTAAACAAATAAAAACACGAGTGTTTTATCAAGAAAACAATTGTTTCACAACGTTAGTTGATCATCAACTAACGTTGTGAAACAATTGTTTTCTTGATAAAACACTCGTGTGTATGTTAGTTGTTAAATCTCCCATCTAATCAGGAGAGTGTTTTGTAACTACGTCTCTTCTGGTGAATCGTCCGGTGATGACAACATGGAGAATATTCTTGAGGCCCTGGGGGAACAGGAGAACAAACCCCCTGTGATGCCTGTTGAGCCTGAAGAGAATAAACAAGCACGGAGACAAAGGTAATTGTGTCTGAAAAACAATCTTATCTGGTACACACACAGTCGTTGTCACGATGGTACTCTCACCTCCTATTATATGTTTTTAAATTCTAAGCTAATTCAGAATCTCCTGCGACCTGTAGGTACCGGGCACAGGCTAAAGCATGGCTGGGTGAGCTAAAGGTTGCAGTTGCACCAGCTCCAGTTAACTCTGAACCCTTCGTACGGGCCATATCTAGGAAGTACCAGCTTCTATGTCGGGTATGTAAAACTATATTTGGGCATTATAAGCGTCTGATCATGTTTGGTAATGTTTCGGCAGGATGGAAGAACTCCGACCCTGAAGCATAGTACTATACTTCAAAGTATAGTACTATACTTCAAAGCACAGGATAGTAGTCTGTACAGTGCAGCTAATGAGTGAAGTACAGTACTATACTTCAGCTAGTGAGTGATCTTCTCTCTCTCTCTCTCTCTCTCTCTCTCTCTCTCTCTCTCTTCTCTTTCTATCTTTCCGTCTTTCTCGACATCTCACTATCTATCCCAACTTGTTGGCCTTTATCTTTCTCGATATCCATAATTTCTTTGTCGCATCTCGTTAAAAGTCTATAGTCTTTCACAGTACTGTCTATAATATGGTGCGAGCCCTAATTAACGGGTCGCCAGGTCTGGCCGAAGGTCTGTATATCATTACTGTGTCCGACTGACTGTCGGTCCGACATAGTTATTATGTGTATTATCATACAGTTGGCGCCAAGCAGATTGCTAGTGTTAGTATATAAACCAAGGCAAAATGGACTATTCTATCCACAATGCCTTCTACACTCTCCAAACCATCCTTTCTTTCGGAGACAGCCTCACTGTACCAGTCAGAGGATGCGGCTCGGACCTTCCTACAGCAACGAAGAGTTCTACGGACGAATGTACACTGTTCCTGTGGCGGTTCCATGATCCTGAAACCATGCTCAGCGAGCAAGTCCAGGGATCTCTACGTTTTCAAGTGTTCCGGCAGTGGCTGCAAAAAGACGAAGTCCATCCGGAGTCTTTCAATTTGTAAGAAATTAAAATCAGTTCACATTGTAAGCGGTTCTGCCGCTAATGAGGTACACCGAATCGTGAGCACTGAGCAATGAGCACTGATACGGGATACTGTTCACGATTCGATGTTCCTCATTAGCGGTGGGACCGCTTACAATATCAACCGATACGGGATACTGG
>AVPN01003102.1:0-10604 GCA_000695325.1 Pleurobrachia bachei | reverse complement strand
CTCTCTCTCTCTTTCTCTCTCTCTCTCTCTCTCTCTCTCTTACCTCCATCTTCTTGCTGGTGTTTATCAAGACTATCGTAGGATGCAGCCGATGAGAGACTGATACCGTCTGGAGTGGTTGCCATTTGGAGGGTTGGGTTGTGAAACAATAGATCAAAGTCGTGAAACAACCCTGGAGAAAGAAGGATTAGGTGTTAGACTTACTAAGAGCATGTTGTACTACAACTGATATACAACTGATAAATGTTTTTTACCACAAAAGACTACTCTCTCAGAACTGGGCCGAGGCTTTTATTCACAGTTGCAGCGCGGCGTACACAAAAAACAGTCATGCAGTCCAATGCAGTTTGACAAATGGTCTGCAAGTGGAACTTACTCCCTTTCATGTCCTCTTGCACACTAAGTGGATCCCCTAAACTTGGTTCCAGAACCCGGTCAATAATGGATCCATCATTCGTACTATCCAGATTCTTACCTAGCACCTGAACAGTGGAATGAACAATTGTAAAATACTGTAGACTCCTCACTCCCTTCCCATGGATATAAATTGTTATGGTCCAACCCCCTCATCCCCCATCGACTTTAGACACAATACACAATTTTTTGATTGACTAACCTCAGTTTGACTCTTTAGTTTATCACCGTGAGTGGCTGGCAGTGAGAACACTAGTATCTCTTCCTCGGCTGTTGGATTAGGTAGCTCTGGCTTGTTCTTCTTCTGGCCCTTATCTGATCCCGGTGCAGGGGGTCGCTCTGGACGGGCGGGCCGGTCTCGGAGGTACCTTCGGGAAAGTTTGTTATAAACTGTTTGAAAAACTGTTAAATAAACTGTTTATTATCAAATAACGGATTTTTGGAAGTCTTGGACCAGTTTTAATTTGGTGCACAAATGGGATGAAAAGATAAGTTCGAATAGGCCTACCTGGTAGGTTCAGAGGGTAGTTGTGCTAGTGCCGTTGCTAACATTTCTTTCTCATCGGGCTGGAATCTCCCACTTGCTAGAAACTCCATCAATGTGTTGATCTGAGAGGGAGGGTGCAGTTTATTCCCTTTTTGTACACTAGTCTCCTTATCATATTATAATACAACTAATATTCCCCCACGTACAGAGATGTCATAGTTTGATGCCCCATTGGCATGATTCGATAGTCAACTTTACAGTGTCAAAACCGTCTAGCTACAAATGTGTTAGTTCCTACCAGTTTTTTGAGGTGCCGTTCAGGGATCATGAGGGCAGATCGATGGAGGGGGACATCATCAGTTTGGAGGACAGAGGAGGAATAGGGCACATCCACTATCTCTTCCAACAGAGTTATTATGTGACATTTCTGGGGGAGAGGTTATCGAGTGATTCTTCTGAGAAAGTGGCTGTTTTGCGGATTTTTATGTCAAATAGTTCCAACAATTCACATAACCCCGACTATATTTTACTACTCAGTACTCAATCACTCACATAATCCCCGATGTATTGGAAGACAGATGTAAAGGAACACTTCTCGTAAGTAAGGAACCCCAGCTGCATCAGGAACACTTCACGGAATGCTAACGTTACCATCTTCAGATTACTCTTTGCTAGATCCGACACCTGCATTGGGAGAATGACCAGTTGGGCTATTAAACAGTTATCACGAAGGAGAATGCCTTTAGAATAATAGCCAGAGAATGTTTTAGATTTTACTACAACTTGATTGATAAATCCATTATTGTTTACCTCAGATTTTGTCTGTGCAAAGTTGGTTGGCTGAATGAACGGGAAGAACAGCATCCTCGTGTAGAAAAACTCCCCCAGCACAAAGTTTATCTGAAAAGAGATAGAGCATTACGTGTCTCCTTGCACTGTGAACTATTATTGCAGTTCCGACCAAATAACAACTTGCCTGTCCCTCCTAGACCTCCTACCTCAAATAAACCCTGCCCCCAGTTCTGTGTACCTGGTCTTGGTTGCAGCCCTGGTACTGCCTCAAGAACTCCGCCATACAGCACCCTAACCACCTGAGGTAGGGTGGGAAGGAGTGGAGGTGTCTTCTTATCTGGGTAACCATAGCAACAACGTGTTCTGCAATGCGCTTCCGATACCCCTCAACCTTGCCCCTAATCGTCATTAAATCCTTGTACTGGGGATACTTCTCAGCATATCTTCTCTCCTGCGGGAATATAGTTGTCATGCCAATACAGTTGTCATGACGATATTGTAGTCAGTATTTGTATGTATAATACATATTAAGAGTATCGGTGGGACAGGGCAGGGTGGTCCCCCCTAGTTATTTGACACTACTGGTGTAATATTACACACATGAATTACACGCAGGAGTCACTGGGTAATAGTGTATTGTGTCTGTAATCAATGTAAAACTGTGTGATAACTGAACCTGGATGGGGCACAAAGCTAAGACTTGCATGAAACCTCTTCCATTCGAACATAAACTTTCCAATGAATAGGATTATATTGCAACTCAATCACATACAGGAATTACATATAACTGAATATTACCTCGACGACGAATAGCTCGGGTTCTGAGATGATGTTGTAAATTACATCCTGCATAAGATCTGATATGTAGTAACGGGTGTTGTGACTCCACTCGATAAATAACCTGGGAAAGAGAGAGAGAGATTGGATTATACCAGATGGTATACTTATAACTCACGCATATTCCGGGTGGTATAATACCTCAAGCACAGTGAGAGAGGGGTACTGGATGTTGAGAAAAGGTTCTGAATTGGCCCAACGAATTCAGCCAGCTGAATTCGTGCAACTTCACATACTACCTGAAACAATTGGTGTGTTAAACTAACTCTCTGAAAGAGTGTTAGCAACAAAACAACAATTCATATAAATCAAAGTATTGTGTCAGGGTACCTGGATGAGTCGTTTTTCATCCGAAGGTAGCACTCCAAACCCACAAGCAGTTGAAAGGGTTATGTGTATCAGCTCAGACAGTTGCTAATGGGGATACAGATTTAGTGAATATCAAATATTATTGTTATTATTATTAATTCTACAAAATATTAATATTTTGAGAGCAAAAAAATTAGTTTTACAAACCTGTGCGTTTCCCCTTGTGTGTGAATCAGTTAGGAAGATTATTGCAA
The DNA here is from genome assembly GCA_000695325.1 of Pleurobrachia bachei. Taxonomy (NCBI): domain Eukaryota; kingdom Metazoa; phylum Ctenophora; class Tentaculata; order Cydippida; family Pleurobrachiidae; genus Pleurobrachia; species Pleurobrachia bachei. Next base: position 7,511 of record AVPN01003102.1, on the reverse strand, counting down.
TTAAACTAGCATTGTCCCTCAATGCCTTTAGAAAGTTAGCAAACTGCTCAGTTTCTGGTCCAAGCCTGTCTTTGGCGTCTACAAATCGGCATTTATCTAGTGACTGACTGTAGCGATCAACTTCACTTAGCTCCCTAGGTGACGTGTTATTCAGTGTTAAACCTAGAGCTAACAATGTAATGAGATGAGCAGGATTATGGTAGGGAACCACGAAGGGAACCGCCCTACTACAGTCGGACCCCGATTTACCGGGATCCTTGGGGGAAGCCATTTTGCCCGGTAAATCGGGGTGACCGACCGGTATATCGGGGAATTCGGGGTAGATCATATCTGACCCACAAATCCTACTTTTGTCCAAAATTTTATACCAAGACACCTCTAACTGTATAGTTTACATTTATTGATAACAATATTATGATCATTGCTTCTATCATTAGAAATATCGTTTGCCCTACGTTGCTTTGTTTCTCTTGAGTCTTAGCATCCTCCATTTTTGATTGATGATCCATGCCGACTTATTGAGCTTCGTTATGGGTCCCTTCAACTCTTCATGTAGCTTTGTTACCTGCTCTCTTTCTGAAAATATCATGGATACTAAAGAGCACAATTGGTTGGCAATATATCCCTTACCGTAGGTGATGTACTGTCGGGTTTGCCACAGATTTTGTTGAATGGTTCTGATTCGTTCCATCCTTTCATCCTATGTCTAAACTCCAGGGTTTCATACTAAAATTTATGTTTTTTAAACACAGACTGCCTTTTGCCTTAAGAGCCTCCTCTATTGTCGTCGTGCAGGAGGAAAGCCACCAGTTGTAGCCGCGATTTGCTGAGTACTGAAGGGACTTAAAATCGTCACCTGCAGCTATTAATTGTCATGCAAATCGTTTTGGGAGTAGATGACTGGAGTCTTAGGCCTATGATGCACTTCTACTTCAGTCAGAATGTATCAGAGACAGTGAGACGCCTTAAAACTTAAATCTGAGGAAAAACGACACGAAAAAAAACGAACTGAGCTGCAAAAAAACCTGACAACTTTTCTCGCCTTCGCAGTTTTCGTTGTATTGCCGCGGCGTCAAATTTAGACGTAGCGCGCGAATAAAAAGCGGTAAAGCGCTGCATTTTAGAGTTGTTTGAGCTGAGTTTTGATCCGAACAAATTTTTAAAAGTTCCTTGTTTTTGATTTTTAATTTTGTCAAGCATCTTCGGGTGCCGCGCGATTTTTGCACGTGCATGATCTAAGCGCCCCTACTAAATTTTTAAAAGTTCTTTGTTTTTAACTTTTGGTTTTTAATTTTGTCAAGCATCTCCCTTATCCGTCGATCTAGCCCGCTTTAACACGATATTTCCCTATAAGGTGATGCACAGGGTGGGGAGAGCTTGCCTGTTACGCTTGAGTGCTTCTCGGCCTCTTGTTACAGCGCCAAAAACCCTCCGAAAATATGGCAATCATCAGCCGCTTAGTATCCGTGGCCTCCGAACGTCAAGCTGCCTGTTCGAAGTGAAAACGATCGAGACCCCTACATTCCCTGACTCTGTAGCAGAAGGTGACATTATTTGGTTGAGGGAGGTGGGAGATGCTGTCGAGGAGGATGAAGTTATTGGAGAGATTGAAACCGACAAGACTACACTTCCCGTTCAATCCCCTGCCGCTGGTGTCATCACGGAACTTCTCGTATCTGATGGAGATACCATCGCCAAGGGAACACCCCTAGCTAATATTGATATTGGTGGTACAGGTGCTGAGCCAGCTAAGGCTGCTACAGCAACTGCACCAGCCCCTCCTCCTCCTGCTGCTGCTGCTGCCCCAGCTGCAACAGCTCCCATCCCTGAGGCAATTGGAACCCCTCCTCCTACCCCCTCTGCCCCTGTTTCTGTAGCCCCACCTCCACTTCCCAAGGCAGCTCCCGCCCCGCCTGTTGTTCCAGCTGGTGAAATGAAGCCTCCTGGTTTGAGGGGCGAGCACGCGGTCAAGATGTCCCGAATGAGGCTGAGGATTGCTGAGAGATTGAAGGAGGCCCAAAACACCGCTGCAATGCTCACTACCTTTAACGAGATAGACATGACAAACATCATGGCGCTACGAGGAAAGTTCAAGGATGACTTCAACAAGAAGCACGGTATAAAACTGGGTTTCATGTCAGCCTTTATGAAGGCATCTGCCCAGGCTCTAGCTGAGATGCCTGAGGTTAACGCTTATATCGATGGAAAGGAGATTATCTACCGAGACTACGTGGATATCTCAGTGGCTGTGGCGACCCCTAAAGGACTGGTTGTTCCTGTGTTGAGGAACGTGGAGACCATGAGTTATGCCGACATTGAGAAGGGACTGAACAGTCTGGGGAAGAGGGCCAGGGATGGAGATCTCGCTATCGAAGATATGGATGGAGGTACCTTTACTGTGTCTAATGGAGGTGTGTTTGGGTCCATGTTTGGAACACCCATCATCAACCTGCCCCAGTCTGCCATCCTAGGAATGCACGCTATCCAGGAGCGACCTGTTGCCAGGAATGGAAAGGTGGAGATAAAGCCAATGATGTATATTGCCCTCACCTACGATCACAGGCTCATTGATGGACGTGAGGCCGTCACGTTCCTGAAGAGGATCAAATCTGGTGTCGAGGATCCTGGAATCCTTCTTCTGGACCTCTAAACGAGATGAAATGAGATAGAGTTGCTGGTGGGACTATACTGGGACTGCTGCTTTTTCTGAGACTCTTCTCTAATTGGGACGGAGAGTGTGTTTGTACATATATTTAGAAGAGAGAGAGAGAAGAGATGGTAGCTCTAACTTTCTGGCATGTTTTTTGAATTATAACAGGCTATGATATTTATTACACTAACGAATACAAAACCTCTGTGTTCACATCTTTTGTACGTTGTTGACCCCTCCTCCCCCATCCACTGTCCAATTCTAAACATCCCTCTAAACATCCTCTAATCAACCCTCTATTTCCCACAGATTGTGAGATGTTTGTTCGGAATGTTATTTCCAACTCTAACGTAGTCTGCCGGTGTATCTCAACTGTTCGCAACAGAGTAGGCCTGAAGGAGCTAGCGGAAATTCACTGGCGAAACACCGACATCATCCGAACCAAACGAGATCGGGACCGAGAGGATAGAACACCTAAACCGAATAACTCCACTACTGCAGTCCACAACACTTTAGTCGCACAATCCCCTCCCCCGCTCATCAAATTCAACTTATCATGTCCTGGGTGTGGTGCTAAGTACCAACACAAAGACTCCGATAAACCTGGGTATTTAGAGGAAGGGGAGATGAAAACTTGGGATACGATCAGTGCAGTACCTTGTCAGAGGTGTGTCAGTATCAGTGACCTAAAGGATCACCGCATGTACTCTTGCACCGAAGATAGGTTCAGGAAACTGCTGAAAAACATCGCCAGTAGACGGTCTCTGACAGTGATAGTGTGTGATATTGTCGGGTTTCCTACTACCCTACCTCCATTTATCACAGATATCTTCCCCCGAGACATCGCCCCTGTGATCCTAGTGCTGAACAAATGTGATGTTATTGCAGAGAAACCTGGGGCACAGAACATAGTTCAGAAGTATTACAGTGGTGTTGTGGAAGCCTGGGAGAGGGTGAATAGGTTCAAGTTTACTGAGGTCATGTATGTTAGTGCAAGGAGTGGTACTGGTGTTCCAGAACTCTCTGAGACCATCCAGTCCCATTTGTATGGTGATATGGGACTGGACAAGTGCTACTTGATTGGTGTAACTAACGCTGGTAAATCAACACTTTTCAACAAGCTCCAGCCCCTTCTCAGGAGGGATATGGGGTGTGTGGGCTGGGTAACAGAGTCATCCCATCCTGGTACCACCGTCACCAATATCTCAACTAATGTCTCCCCTCCTGGAGAGAAGTTGTCTGGTAAGGTTAAACGTCTCCAGGCCATCCTAGAGAGATCCTCCACCCCTGAATATAGTAATTCCTCCGACTGGTTCGCTCAGCAGATAAATCACCAGCTGGATGGGACGGAGGGTAAGGCACTGATTGATACCCCGGGTGTGTTACCTGCCAACACTCTCCCTGAGGCTACCTTCACCTGCCAAAACTCCATCCTCCGTACTGATCTCACAATGACAGCGGGGCAGGTCCTCAGTTTCGGGTGGTACAAGATCTACTATGTGAGAGGAAACAACAACATTCGTCTTGCCCTCCACTCCTCCAGGATCCTGACACCCCAACTAATATCAGAGAGTTCAGATAAACGGGTTGGTATGTCAGATACAGGGGTTAAACTAGCTAATTCTGATCCACAGTGTCAATAGGAAGCCAGGTCCAGTGGGAGATATAGTGTTAGGGAACCTGGGGTGGGTTACTGTCAGTCTCAGTCACGATGATGATGTGACGGTGGTGGTGCTGGGACCTCGGCTAGAAGACATCCAGTATAGGACACCCGGATTGTTGCTCAAGATGAAGGGGAAGGGAGGGGTGATGAGGAGTGAGAGGGAGAGTGAGCTAGAGGAGGTAGAGGAGGGACGGCAGAATGATTTGGTGTTCGAGAAAGTGGTGTACCAGAATAATCTCAGTGATCAGGAGGATCGAGAACACGAGTTGGTCGCTGTAGGAGGAGGTTTTGGCAATGTTAGCACCTCGTCTCTCCCCACCCCACCTCTCCCAAGAATAACCGCGAGAAAGTCAACCACCATAAAGATTGGAGATAATGATGATTTGTTTGATATTTTGGATGATGAAAAGGCAAGGAAAGCAGCCGCAACGAAGAAGGAGAAAAGGGAAAAGGAAATGAAGAAGGAGAAGAAGGAAAGGAATAGGTTGGAAAGTGAAAGGCGGGAAGAGGAAAGGTTGGAAAGGGAAAGGTTAGAAAGGGAAAGGCTGGAGAGAGAAAGGTTGGAAAGGGAAAGGTTGGAAAGGGAAAGGCTTGAAAGGGAAAGGCTGGCAATAGGAAAGGCCAAGAAACCAATTCCAGAGCCAGAGTCATTTGAAGAATGGAAAATCCGACGTCAGAGAGAGAAACAAGCTCAACATAAACAAAGTTTGAAAAATGAAAAAAGGAAGTTTATTCCCAGAAAACGAATCAGTTTGATGGATAACGATTGGGAATAGATTTAGCATTGTTCTTTTGTACTGTGTGTGTTTTGTAAAAGGTCTTTTAATTTATTATGGTCTGCTGAAAACTTTTGTTCAAATACGAATCAATGACTCTTGACTACTCAACATATTCTAAGTAACCACACTCTAACCCTCTCCATCCCTCCCCCTCCCACTCTAAGATATGACCACAGAGGATGCTAGTAAGATGGTTCCGATGCTAGAGAAACTGTGTGCTGAAGTGATAACACAACACCCAGATCTCCCTGATCTGTCCTCTGCCCCCTTTCACATGTGCGATCTCCTTCTGGAAACATCCATCAATAAAGACAGGTGAGACAAACAGAGATAACCGTTCTGACTCTCTCCCACGCACAACACATACAGTACACATGATACTTTCTCGTTAGAGATTCTTGATTCGCCGAACACATTTAACAAATCTAACAAATGTTTCAGGATGGCTATGGTACAGCGATTATTCGAACATTGGCCTCACACGGAGGCAGTCATGACACTAAAACCCATGCAACTACACTGGCTGCGGACACTGGCATTCCTTGAACATCAGGGAAGGGTGTCTAGTCAATTGGAGAAAGTGTGGGTTTATGCTCCTTTTGCAGGTAACCAGGAGTGGTTTTGGAGGCAATAGATGGGGGTGAAAACCAGGATTTTGTGAACTGTTGTCAAAATATTCTCACATCTCAATTAAAAACAGTTTTGTACTGACCTCCCTCCCAATACAGGTTACGTTAGTACGAATGTGCTGTGTTCAGCGGCTGTCGGTACCCTTGAACCCTACCCTCCCTGCAACATAACTGAAAACCACAATGTGACCTACCACCACCCTCCACCAAGAAAACGGGCCCGGGTTGATCACAACAAAAATCGCCGAACTCTCTCAATCCATACTCCCCTCAGTTTCAACTCTTCAAACATATCCGGTCTGTTCCGGTATGTGCAGACTCGACCAGAGAGGAGGAACATCAATCTCCTCCCTACTGCACTTATCTTTACCTCCCTCCCCTCAGTCAGTATTTTCAAGGCTCTCAGAAAGGTAGACCATTCCCATTTGGGGATGTTGGGTATGGATTTCTGTTTGCAGCCAGGACAGGACTTGGACCAGGCTACAGACATGACAGTCATTTCAGAGCTAAAGACCCTCCAAAACATCTCTCTAACATACGATTACCTGTGTGGCAGCGAGAAGGAACATAACCTGATCCGTATTATTCACTCTCTACCTAACTTAGCACGGCTGGACCTCAGTGGCAATAACTTGAAACACGGTGTACATCTGTACGCCCCACCCCAAATAAGGGAACTGGTCCTTGGAAACACGTACGCTACCACTGAGAGTCTCACACTGTTGGGTGAGAAGTGTGGGAAGAACCTGGTGTACCTCAGACTGACAGATAATGCACTAGGTTCACGGGACAGGTTGAGGGGGTTGGTATCTTTATTAAACCAGTGTTCACAGTTGACTGCTCTGGATTTATCAGGGAACCACTTCCCTGGTCAGCCCCACATTGGGTCTTTGTTGGAGGCACTAGACGGAGTCAGGAACACATTGGAGATACTCGATATAAATGATAATCTCATGTTGGAAGGAGAGAGGGGTGAAGTTATAGGACATGTAGCCAAATTTCCCAAGCTCAAAATGATCATATCTCCCTGAGTTGTTGCTATCTGATAGGATATTGGAGAGGGAGAGGAGGTTGATGGGGACCGTGTGGCAGAGACCTGATGTTGTCATGACGGAGGGGGTGCTGGATTTTACTGCAGTTGAGATTGGACCTTTGTAATTGTTATTGGGATTTGTTTATTGTGATTCTGTTTTTATTGTTTTATTAAATTGAACTGTTAATTTTGAAAATAATTACATCGTTTCCATTTTGATTCTCATAGTTTATAACTTGTCGTCCCCTCTAGGCTCCACATGCTATCTCCAGATACCTTTATATCGACTCAGTCAACCCTTCTCGCTCTCGACAAAGCAGAGGAATCAGAACAGAACAAACTTTTGTTTGATGGCCAGTCTCCAAAAGATCTTGAACAACAGGGTGTTTGTGTCACTAAATTAGTCCCCCAGTCCGTGGCAACAGGTCTCTATGGACGGAGGGTTGTTATATTTGGACGGGATCAGATGCCAAACCACAGCTTCAGTAGCGGTGATATCGCATGTGTGACACATCGTGATCTGTCTGCTATCTGTGAGGGTATTGTTATTTGTTAGTAAGTTGGGGAAGGCAACAATTTCAGTAGCGTTCGATGTTCTAAGTGAGGATGTTCTAGGGCTGAACAAGGTGTGTCTGATAAAACTGTCCAACAGTGTCACATTCACCAGACTGGAGAAGTGTTTGAAACAAATAGAGAAGGGAGAAAACCCTCTGATTGAAAAACTCCTCTCCTCCCAACCATCCCTGTCTTCCCCCAC
>AVPN01003100.1:0-10640 GCA_000695325.1 Pleurobrachia bachei | reverse complement strand
GAGGTGCAAGTGTCTGATTAAGATTGCAGCCAATATATATGAGGTCACAATAGCGAGTTAATAGCAACTCAAATTGGGGTATTGTCATTGCGGTGCAGTGCTCGTGGGATTAAATGAAATCTAGAGAACAGTCAGACAAGGCAGAGAGAAGAAGATAGAGAGTCAGAGAGTAGAAAGCGAATCTAGAATTCGAGAAGTCAGACAGGCAGAGGGGTGAAGATTGGGAGACAATTGTAGTTTGTGTCACGTGTTCGAGCAACTATTAGGACACAATTCTCACCCCCTCACATTCTTGTTCAATTACTGAATTTGAATAATTCACACCATTCACTATTTGATATTTTGGAAAACAATCGAATTAGAGACGAGAACATAAATAAGACAATAGCCAATTTGAATGACGTTTCACTGATCTAAGCTACGAAGGATCTCGGTTTTCTTACCTGACGTGTGGAATTGAAGCATGTTCAATGAACACTGTTCATTCTATTGAACTCTTTATGACGCGGTTAAAGAAAAGGTTGTTCCAGGAAACGTTCTTGTCTTCGGAGAGGGCTTGAGTCTTCATGTCTTTCGGTCTATGGTTCTGTCTATGGTTTAAGTTTAAACCTCTTTCCCTTTCCCTTTCTCGTTCGGAAAGCTAAAAAGCTTTTAGTTAGGGATGTCCAGGGAGCTACGTCTTACGGGTAATGTGTACTATACTTCGGATCATAGAAATAATTCACTAGTTTAAATAACAATAACATGAACATAAAAACAAATAAGGTTTAAATTGAAAAGAATAGCAATTCATTTGCATACAGATCCCGAACAGAGATTTCGATCCATGATCTTCTGTGTACGTGTAACCGTTACACCAACCAGCCCTCATTTCTTGCCTTATATTGTCTAATTTCACTAACTAGCCCTTGGCAATCATAATTAAACAATTCACAATCCTCCCTTGTCCACTGTACCACCCTATCAATTAACTCATCTGATAATGAACTATAAAAGTCAAGCAAATCCTTCCTTTTCCCATCTCTGTTAGGATTCCCGTTCATCCTAACACCCACACTCACCCCACTCACATCACTTATATCGGCTAACATGTGCCTCATTTCACAATCGTAGTTTTCAACTTTCAAAATGTAGTCGTATTCAAAATATTTGGAGCAAGGGGAGCACATTTCATGGTAAGGTAGCCAGTGAGCATTATGGGTTATATCATGTTGTTTATTATTCGAAAATATCAGGTTGGACATCCATGATGATAACTTTGTGCCGAGATGGGAGTCTAGTTTCCATGGTAACAAGTCGTTAGTAACGGCTGTTAGAAACTCTGCAAAGGTAGCTGATAGTGGGAGAAGATAAGGGTTGGTGGTGTGATTGAAGTAGAGCGAGACACCGCGTAGTATCTTTCCATCGTGACTCTGCTCCCAATCATCCAAGTACTTAGTGGCTGTTGTTATAGCTTCCTGGATCAGTCTCTCCTTTTCTTTCCCTGATAGACTCAGCCCTGATTTTCTGTATTTTGGTACTAGTGTTTGAAGAACGGGTTTAAGAAATCCACCCTCTACACGAGGTGTTTGGATTTTATCTCGATATGCAGAGAGAACCCTATCAAAAGGATGTCGAACTATCAACATTTTAGGGGTGTTAGAGTTAGACCGGGATGCTAGAAACTCTGCCTTCCTCCAAAGTTTTATCCCAGCTTTACTACAATCCTCATGATACACCGGACAAAATAGTCGGTTAGTTGTAGAACTCGCACTCTTAAAGATAGGACACCACAGCAGTCCGTTTTCGCCGATTTTATCAAAATGAAACATCTCCCTGGCACCACGTTCCACTCTTAGTTTCGGACAATGTGATCTAACGTGTTCTCGTCTCACATTCATCAAGTCTTTAAAGCCTTCTCTGTCAATACATGTAGATATTGGATATGAGCTGTTAGTGTCCAGGTACAGTTCAGAGATTATTGATTTGTTATTGTTGGTGGTAGTTTGTGTACTGGAGAAGTAGAGAAATAGGGTGACAAGTCCGTGGGAGAAGAGTGTCATGATGAGAATACATTTCTTGAAGCGTACCACCATATCACACACAAGATATCACACAAAAGATGTTGTACAAAATACTTAACTAGCCATATAATAGTCAAAATTGAGAGATGAGGGCCTATTTAGGCCTCTGTGTGTACTTTTACACAGATCTATTGGTATTGTACTGGAATATTGAGGAAGGACGTTTATGACTTTAATATGACGTAAGTCGTTAAGTTTCAGCTCACGATCCCTCAATCCCTACCTACTACCCCCTAGATATTTTAGTCCACACAAACCATGACAACCTCATACTGCATGGCAGTATAACATCTGGTATAAGATGACTTACTGGAATTAATGCCGATGATTACGAAGTTCTATTACCCCAGGTATTTCTCACCTGTATCGCATACAACATCTCTATAGCAGTATATAGCTCCTATCCCTTTACTATTCACTTCCTACAGCTTGGTGTTTACATACGATTCTCACTTTGGTCTTACCTACGTGATTTTAGAAAGAGAAGGGAGAGAGAGGGGAGAGAGTGAGAGGGGAGAAAGAGAGACGGAGAGAGAGATTGTACTTTGTTTGTGTACGTGGTGCCTACAATTGCTCCGATCATCAACATATCGCTTCCTATATCAAGCAACCATTAGCTGTTTTTGAGTGTAGAAATATGTCCCTTTTCTTCGGTGTCTGTCTCTTTGTTGCTGGGTTTTCAAGCTTAGCTGCTGAAGATACTCCGTGAGTTTTCAAACTATAGTTATTGCACACTAGTTAACTCGATCTGAGCGAACTCTGTCAGAGCTCAAAGGTCTGGCCTCTGACCGATGTTCTTGCACGCTCCGCCAATGTTCTGACAGAGTGAAATTAGGCTTTCACACCCCTCCCACAGTTCCATTGATTTCTTTGCAGATTTGACGATCTGGACGATGGAACGGGAAATGATGATGAAGGGTGCCCCTCTGGAGAAGTTCTCATGAGCGATGATTCATGCACCCCGTGTAACAAAGGGTATAATATCAAGTTTAGACAGCAATTCCTTAACTTGAATCTTCTGCAGTTCATCTCAAAATGCAATTATTTCAATCCATGATGATATGTTTCAGAATGTATGCGAGCCAGGAAACGAATTCATGTGAACCATGTCCTTACGACACATACAATGACCAGTCGGGTACGAGAACATGTTGTTGTTGATCAACTTTTTATATCCTTTTGCACCGAGTACTTAAATCTTTAGAACTCTCATTTCTTTTTGTAACATCCTAATCCATTAACTACCCAATCTGGTAATCATCCTGCATGTACGTTTCTAGGTAGCCCAAGTTGCACCCCCTGTCCTGATGGTACTACAACTCTTGAAATAGGAAGTAATGATGCATCAGCCTGTACTTCAAATGGTACGACATATTTTGTATCTAACAAATCTTTTCGATATGCCAAACCCCCAGAAAGAGACCTAACGACTTCTTTCATTTACGTTTATGATCAGTGATCGAGCTACATAAATAAAACCATCATGTTCCTAACTTTCAAATTCCCCATACCAGCTAAGTGTAGGATACCAGAGACGGAGTACTCAATCTACATGAATGGAGCAGATAATGTTCTGATACCCGTGGGGGTAAGAGTAGCAGGTGGAACTGAGATAGTATTCAAGTGCATACAAGAAGGTATATTCAAGCTTAGACTAATTAGTAATCGCTAATTACTTAATCAAATTGACTATAGAAATAGTCCGAACCTGCCATTATACGCGGTGATTAGTAAAATATCAATAGTAAACTGATCGTCCTAAAACTACATTATTGCCCCTACTTGTTTAGTTTATGGTGCTGCTATAGTCAGTCTATAATGCGCCTATAGTGCGTCTATAAAGTGATTTTGGGGTGGGTAGTGCGCCTATAATGCGGCTATACTGCGTCGCGTCTATAAAAATGCGTTTATATTGCTGTTATAATGCGTCTATACTGCGTCTATAGTGCTGCTTACGAAATTTCGTCTATATATTGCGTGTGTCTATAATGCGTCTATAATGCGTTTATAATGCGTTTATTATGCGTCTATAGTACGTGGGTACTGCGTCTATAGTGCGATGCCCGCAAATCGCAAATTGCCCTAAATCTATATCATCCTAAAACTATACAATGTTTGTTCCCAGATTTTGTGGTAAAATCCATGACGTCTGACTATTTGAATATCTTCTGTACTACAACGACTGCCGAGGAATTACCTACCCTGTGTGAAATGAATCCTTCAATTAATATGTGTAAGTAAAGTTCATTATCTACCCCGATTTACCTCTCTCCAGCAACGCTCCTTGACTATCACACATTCTACTCATGCTATTATTAAGAATAATATTCTATTGAATAGAGCTGGGTAATTGAAACAACAATTTTGTTGTCTTTTGTGTTATTTTTATCCCTTTAGAATATGGGGTATTAAAGTTGCCAAAGTTGGAGCCAACAGTGACAGGTGTGCCCCCTATCACCTGCCTTTTCTCCCTCTCTATCTCTATAGATAGATAAATAGATAGATAGATAGAGAGAGATAGAGAGAGAGAGAGAGAGAGAGAGAGAGATAGAGCGAGAGGAACGGACAGATTCTATCTATTCTATCTATTCTATCTCTCTCTATCACTCTGTTGTCACCATCAAAAGTGCTCCTGATTATGAGCAGATGTCAAAGTCACGGACGAGTGGACCATGTATTATTTACCACTGTTGTCTGGAAGTAAGCTAATATTCTAACGATTTGTAAAACTATTTTCCCTTCAGGTGATATACCTGGAAATGAAGAGCTTGAGGTAAGAAAACTAAAATATTCCATGAAAAAATAGGGACTATTCGGGTTGAAACTGTGGGATATTTAGTGGTACGTAGGTATGTACTTACAATATTGTTCCATATTTAGGGTTGCCAAGAATCAAACGAGGAAGATAACTCAGGAGCTACGCAGCTGAGTAACCCAGTAACGACTGTGGTAACCATGGTAACGACTGCTACAATTCTCTCCTTATGGTAACCAATGGCTTTCAGCAAGGACAGTATTTTAGAGTTCGACTAAATATATTTCCTGAAAGGGATGAATTGTTTTGACACAAACATGTTTTGATAACAACGTGATAATGGTACAGCTGGACCAAGAACTGTGGCAGTATTTTAGAGAATTAAACAGATTCTGCTGGCGAGAGTTTTATACTGCGACAATTCTGTGAATAAATAATTGAACTCGGATATGAAGTTGTGGAAAAAAATAGTTAGTTACATTTAACTCAACTTTAAATAATTTCAAAATGTTGATTCAACACACCTAAAACATCGCTCAAAAATACACGCCACACACGTAACGATTAAATCCTATTATAGGATTCCTATAAAGAATAACCAGTTATTAAATCATAAGACGTGTCCTTGGATATCTCACTCAGTGTCCCTATAGTACACAATGTATTGATGTATACTATACAGCCATACATTTTCACTCAGAAGGAACAGTCAGTAGTTCTCCCCCTCCTCTGGATTTGGTGTTCCCTGTTCCTCCAGCAGGAGCAGTACTTGTAGAATTGTTGCGGAAAGTCCTAGATACATTCATTGATGATGAAACCTGCGATAGAGAGAGATCGGTGTCAGTATGTAGAATTACTAAATGAAGGGGTTAAACACTAATCATCGCCATTCGCGGTTAAAGGTTATTGAAGAGGGCTTTACACCACATGCAATTTTTTAAACCAGTAATTCTTTCGCCCCAGAAGGTTCATATCGACTTCTAGATACATTAGAATGTACATGTACACACCTGGCTAATTCTACGGTTCCAGTCACCACTAGCCCGGGAAACCTCCAAACTTGCTTTACGCATCCTGTACCGTAACGCAATACTGAGCTTATCTGAAGGGTGAGGGAGGTCTTGAAAAGCTTACGAGTGTCTCACACCAAGAAGCTATTATAAAATTAATCAAATGATCGATTTGAGCTTTCGATAAATCCAATGATTTCTAATTTTCACATACCTCGGAAATCAGTTGAACCGAGCACATAGATGATGGGATCAATAAGGAGATTAGAGTAGAACATTATCACCACAATGTCATCAAGGTAAATGGTGTCGTGGAAGTTGTTCCCTGGGAATATATCAGGGTGTTGGGAACTTAATTGTAATTTGTACAATTGCACATTGAATATTTCAGAGTTCAGGCGACTTGGCACACAAGTCAGAAACATTATAAACTCATGTTTTCTAAATGGATCATCAGATAATTTCAGTATTCACCGTAGAACTCACCGTTTTCAAGGAGCCGCCTGCAGTTGTAGATATAGTTTGGAAGCCAAGAAACAGTGAAGAAAAACAATAACAGAGAAATATTCCTGTGAAACGTCAACGGATTATAGTGAAGAAAACAAGATTATTTGCAGAACAAAATACAGTCGGACCCCGATTTAGGGACACCCTCGGGGGAAAGGCTTTTGTCCACTAAATCGGGGGTGTCCACTAAATCGGGGTCAAATAAGGTTAATTTCCTATATCGGGGGAAAGAAATCCTGTCCCTAAATCGGGGTGTCCCTAAATCGGGGGCCCCTAAATCGGGGTCCGACTGTACTAAAATCAATTCTTTGTGTAGTCAAAGTAAACACCATAAAATGTATTGTTTGCGGAGTACATACCGGAAAACAGGTATTTTCTTGGCGGTATCCACCCTGCTAACTTGAATCATGGGCCCTCTGTCACGGTTCAGTACTATGATGATGTTAATGTACATACCCAGTATCGCCTGGAGAGAAAATGAATTGTGTTAGGACGCGAGATTGAAAGCTTTTGAAAGGTACCTGGAGAGTGTAAATAATTGATTCAAATGTTATTGAAATGACATTTAGAGGAAAAAGTCAGGGTAATTGGAGGCTGAATTTCTAGAACACGTATATTTAACTATGACGTCACACGTTTTATGGAACTCACAAAAAGAGGGATTACGAAGAATATTGTATCTGTAGCATGTATGAATAGCAAACCAGTGTAACCACATTGCATTACACACCTGTATGGATAAATCGATGTGTGTTTGTACAACAGAGGGTGCTGTTTCTCTCATAATATTTTGCACCAAGGTTGGTTTTTAATGTTTGTGATACACATTTGTTTGTTTGCTTGTTTGCGTATTTGTTTGTTTGTCTGTTTGTTTGTTTGTTCATTTATTTGTTTGTATGTTTTTGTTTGTTTGTTTGTTTGTTTGTTTGTTTGTTTGTCTGTTTGTTTGTTTGTTTGTTTATTTGTCTTTTTGTTTGTGTGTTTGTTTTTTATTTGTTTGTTTGTTTGTTTGTTTGTTTGTTTGTTTGCTCACTTACGATTGTTCAAAAGTCGTCTTGATGATTTGACCGTTGAAGATTACGGTTGAAATCACAGTGTACGCCGTAGCAGTCAACCACGTGTAAAAAACCTGCAACAAGAGTTGTCATGGTAACCAATGGTAACCAATGGTAACCGATGGTAACCAATAGTAACCAATTATAACCACGGGTTCCTTTTATTGGTTCCCTCTCAATTTCGCAACAAAAAGTAATATGTTTCCAGGAGAGGGGCGTGACTTTGTAGAAATGAGACAGCTGGTGCAGTGTAATTTAGATTATATGTCCACCATTCATCAAGGACTAATTTACTGAGTTTGAAATTTTATTCATTTCAAATCTATTTATCTACGACATTTCACCACGAGTTATCCTTAGAAAAATGATCTGATGCTCAACATTTTTAAGAAACAGATGCAGATGGTGCATGATCTGGTGCAATGATCTGCCGAGCCCTAAAAACACCCACTGCAAATAGCCCACTATCCAATCCTGCGAGCCTTCGAAATAAAACCTAAACGATGCAGACTACGGCTGGGTGGAATCACTATCAGGTAAACGGTAGTAGAAAAAACAGGCCATTTTCCCTGATAATCATAATAAGGGTCGTTTAGTAAACGACCTTTATGATTATCAGTGGAAAATGACCTGTTTTTCCAAGTATTGTGTACCTTGGATCTAAAACCAATAGTTGAAAGGAAACAATGAGGCATTGCCTTGACTAAAATATCTAAATTCACTCTACGAGCATCCACCCGAGCTGGAAAAAAATGAAATATTCTATAAAATCTCTAAAACTCACTTACCATTTTGTAGGACATTGCTCGGGTTATTGCCAGTTTGTACTTGACCGGATCAGACAGGGCCAACATCCTGTTGTAGGTGATACACAACACTGTGGGAGAGAGAGTTATGGGTGAATAACGCTTCATAACTGGTTTTACATTTAGCAAGATAGAATTCCGTTATCGTGAGTTTTTTACGATTTTACATGAGTTCCATCTAAACATCTAAAAAAATTCGAAACTGGATAAACTGGGGATAAACCAATAAAACCTCGAAGCATTCTATAGTTGGTACCTGCTAAAGAAGAAGCGTATATTCCAGCCCATGTTAGGAATGGTACAAACTTGCAAAGAGTGTGTAGAATAACCTGAAAAGTACACACACGTGTCACACTGCCATAAGGACATGTCTGTCGTTCTAACCTTTTTACTCACACTTTCGGGTTCTATGATATGACTCATATCTTTAAATTTACCAAACTTGAAGTCAGCTTTTTTTAGGCGAACAACGAGGATGACTGTAAAAAGTAAACAACTATCAGACTACTATACAAAATATGTACCGGTGAAGCGAATGTGGATGAGATAAGTCCGGGTCCCCGGAAGAAAAGACCCATTATGGAGACCAGCAGATCAGACGCCATCAAGTTTCCTGGGGGTAGGGGATTGAAGGTGTCTTAGAAACAAATTTGGGTAGATCGCTAAAATCACAATAATAAACAATGTGATTCATTTGACCTTAATTAGCTTTGATGACTTATCAATTAAGAGTTAATTAACAGCTAATTCACTGGATAATTGACTAATTATGTACCGATAAGGATGTGGTAGCTGCTTCCAAACATGTCCTTGTGACTGTAGATGACAAACATTATCAACACTGTCTCAATTAGTGATGCAAGGGATACCGCCACTATAACACTGCCAACCTGTGGAATTGGAGGAGATTAGAGACGGACTGCAGTAGTTGTAGTAGGTGCAGTTAATTTCAAGGTTTAAAGGCGGCCTATGGGGTATAGCTATGGGAAAAGGTGGAATTGTACACAAGTCGGGCTAAACCCCACAAGATCGATGATGATCCCTTATCGACGATGAAAAGAGAGGCTCTTTTTTCAGTTTCAATTCCTCTTACCACACGACTATGGTCCGGTACTGTACTTTCATTCACGCTTGACTGATCCAAAATTCCCTCATCCATATAGAAACACTATATAATGAGATGTAATGTTAGAATGGAAACACAATATACAGCAACAGAGAGAAAGTGGATATAGTTTGAAAGCTGAGCCATATTGGGGGTTCGAAGGATAACCAATCGACTAACACAAAGTCACAAAATATGCAACTGTTAGCGTTTAAGGTACGGGCTCAATGATTTGAACTATCAGAGCATTGGCCAAACAGCGTTAGAAGGGCATGCAGCATATGCCAATTCAAGGACTGGAAAATTCCTCGAAACTCCAAGAAAACTATGCAAAATCACATGATGCTGTGAATATACCAAGCTCTTGAAAAACTGAGAGAGAGAGGCATCTAGACTTAGAGGGTCTTATAATTTTCCCTGTCTCCAGCGAGCTCCGCAGCAGTCGAGCCGTGTATTTTGTATGACACGCATATTATGCGACCTGCGACAGGTGCATTGCAATAATTATACTCTGCTATAATTACGGGTATACCACCCGACTCTTAACTGCAGGACCTTACTTACCCAGTTAGATTGACAGGTTTGGGATATCAAATGCCGACTACTCACTACAGACTCGAGTATTCACTATTCGGTGGTATAATCGAGGTTGAGCATATATTCGCTCCCTTTAGTGACGAGTAAGTTTAAAGCTGTTTTGTCATTGGTCAAGAAACTGGGAAAATACTCAAAGAGGGGACCTGGGACCAGGGGAGATTGCACCGGCCAAATGCTAAGGAGTTTCTAGTACTAACGATCCATTAGAACAGCTGCTTCAGAAAATGTGTTGCTCAGTCGAACACAAGTAGATAATTATTAGAGATGATTATTCTCTGATATCGCGTGGAGGTCGACCAGATTATATCTACGGATTGTAAATACAAAATTGACAACAGAATGATATATGGCAGGTGTAATGATTTACTGCGAACCACACCCATGATCAGCTGAAGCAAATACAATGGTATCGAAAAACGGGAAATAAATAGTAGTAAAATAGTAGTAATAAAAAGTAGTAAAAATATTCGATATTCATAGCAGATATCCGCCCCGATTCTCTCGAAACTTGTTTCAGTCAAGGGGGATATTATAGCCCATAGTCGAATATAACTGTCCATTGGAAAGTTTCACAATACAATGTCACATTTATCAGATGGACAGATGGACTATCAGAGAGAGTTTGGATAACGTGAGAAAGATAAATTTGTGAAAAGAAGGAGAGTGCTTCGAGAGGGGGAGAAGAAAGGGAGTGGCAGAGAGAGAGAGAGAGAGAGAGAGAGAGAGAGAGAGAGAGAGAGAG
>AVPN01003091.1:0-10670 GCA_000695325.1 Pleurobrachia bachei | reverse complement strand
CAATAACAGTACGCGGCGGCCTGTCGGTAAGATTTAAAATTTGACTTTAGCATACGCCAACGTGAGTGGTGACACTTTTAGGGTTAGGGCTAAAGTGGGGTTGGGGTTAGAGTCGGGGTTTTATTTTTTGGGTTGGGGTTAGGCCATGACATTCCCTACCAGATAAACTTTGAATTAGCCGAAACGGTTGAGTGGTTTGGCGGTTAGTGAATCAACTTTTTTTGGGGCAATTTCAGGCATTGACCAAAGTCTGATTGGTTCGAAACCACAGATGAGGAACCCTATTCGGATTTTGACAGCCCAGCCATACTTGTTTGAGTCACCCCCTAAATGTCGGAAGTCGGATGTCTTAAGGCTTAATTGCCGAATCGAATGGTCGGCTGGGAGTACATTAATTGGACTTCGGGCATACTACTGCTCTTGGAGTGGTCTCTTACTCCCTTCTAATCAGCTAGTCCAAGCCCGAACCGTGGACTCCTTTTTTGAGTCGCTCTGCCAGGTTGATAGCCCTTCCAATCGCATTGATTTAGCTTGATATCCTGATCCAAATCCAATAGATAAGCATATGTTATGTTACTGATATGTACCAATGTTTTGGAACCGAATTGCTCTGTGAGCTGCGACTAGGTGGAGAAGTATCTCACTCTTGGATGATACATAACAAAAGCCAAAAGGTAAAACTAAACTTATTGATTTTTTTGCAACCTGAACAGAATGACACTGGGTTTTGTGTCTATTGCTCTTACTATTGCCCGAGAAAGAAAGTGAGATAGCAGCTTAGATTTATTTAAAATCTTGTACGTGACCGTCCTTATTTTAGGATCATGCTAGGTGACGTTCTAGCGTGCACTTTTTTAGTTTCAGTATCGGTACGGACCATTGGAGTACTTGATATTTGAGCTTGTGGTCATGTGATGACCATTTGTTAAATATGAGGTTCAGCGCCAGATTACATGCATTGCCACTGTGAGGATTTTTAAGAAAAATTGAGATTAAGAGCAAGAGAGAAAGAGGGTGAGAGAGAGAGGAGGAGAGAGAGAAAGAAAGATAGAGAGAAAGAGAGGAAGAGAGAGAGAGAGAGAGAAAGAGAGGGCTGAGTGTCGACTGTGAAGTGTGAGAACGAAACTTCAAAGTAAGTTCACGACCAGTGCATGTTACTCGAGATTTCCCCTCCCCGTGCAGCTAACAAGCTCACAGTCACGTGACCTTTAGAGCATCAGATGAGAACTCCTATACTGCATTGAATCTATATCACAATTCAAATTTGTTTGCTTCACGATAAAACACTTTTATTTATAAGTTTTTGATATATTTGTTGCGCCTGATGAAGGCGTTTGTAATATTTTCTTTTCTTATCACTGGCGTCAGTACCTTTTGTAAGTTTAGTCATATTTTCGGACCCCGATTTACCGGGATGCTCCGGGAAAAGGATTTTGTCAAGTAAATCGGGGTTCCCGGTATATATATATCGGGGTCAAACGCTGTTAATTCCCTATATCGGGGAAGTTTATCATCCCGATAAATCGGGATTCGGGATTCCTGTTTGGATTGGTATACATATTTTGCTACTATGACATATCATTGTCTACTATTATACTTTCCCCAGCTCTGGACGGAGGCTCTGGTGGTTCTGATTCCTCAGTAGACTGCGATGATGATCAGATAGAGGTTGACGGGTCATGCAGTAAGTTATAGCTGATCTGGAAATGCAAATGAGCACGTTTCTGTAACCATATCAATTAATCAATTAACTTATCACTAATTATCGGTATTGGATAGATCACATTTCACCAACCACTATTTTCAGCAACCTGTGTGGCTGGAACCTATATGGGCAGTGATGATTGCTATGATTGTGCCATTGGTACCTACACAGAGACTTCCGGACAATCCAGTTGTACTGATTGTCCCTCTGGTACATCTACAATTTCAACTGGAACCGATAACTCAACGGACTGTGTTGGTATGTGTGTAATCCATACAATTGGTCACCATCCCATCAGGCTGATCCCACCGCCCCTTGATCACGTGCAGTTCGCTGAAATTGTATTGCAGTGACAGCTCTAGATGCCCATGATTGCCCCCTTCCTCTCATGACCTCCCTCCTCCCATCAGCTGTGTGTACGGTATATCTGTATGGTAACGCGGGCTCCTCTAGTCCGGCAGCAGATGTTAATGTCGAGGATGGAACATCTATAACTCAGTATTGTTCCACCAACTACCTTTACGAGGGTAGCTCCTCCACTTCCTTCACCTGTGATACAGACAACTACGAAACGGGACGATCATGCAGATGTAAGTTTAGTAGTTCAACCCTATAAGCTTTCTTGTACAAAATCGTATATTGAAAACAGATTGACCATCAGTCACCGTCGAGTCATTAGTGTCTTATCATCTCTCCTATCTCCCAGCTATCGAATTGTCGACTGCGAATACGGCAGCATTCGAGGGAGACACAATCACCCTGACATGTTCGGTTTCAAGCGAGGAATCACCTGGTACCACAACCAGTGATTGCCTTTTCTACAATAACAACACACTAATTTCCGGGACCACTGGTACTTTCGTGTAAGTGTAGTTAGCTCCAATAACTTTGCGACTATGTGATCACCGTACCAGGAACCGACCAACACAAGTGAACAACCAATCAGAACTCGTTTTTATGACACGTGACTGGTTATCAGCCAATCAGGGAACAGTTTTTCCTGGTTCGGCCGGTTCCTGCACCATACCAATTACATCCCTCTCATCACAGAAACAACAGTGGAACTTTTGAGTGCGAGACCACGGTTACTATTGGTGCAAGTGATACTGATTACAACTGCGAGGCGGTTTTCTCCGGGAGCAGTACAGAGACATCAAGCAATTCCACCATCGCCACCCTTTGTAAGTTTTCCTTTCCCTTTCGTTTTTGGATACAAAAGTTTGTTGTTATGCAGTCCTCATTAATCTGCTGATTCGAGTTCTTCGTGACATTTTTTAAAACACGATTAACAATCTATTCGCATGTATTATATTATAGTATTAGTAGTAGATGCAATTGAAAGCAGAAATCAGTGCATATGAATAGGCTTTTTATAACAATTGCTTGTTAGAATTATAGCTAGTGGATGTTTAGCATATTATCCAACCGGAATGTTAAAGAATGAAGTCTTTGATTTATTGCAAACTATAGCATATTTCTACAGAATAAAATATCGTAGGGGAAAGATACGGCGGGCAGATCTCGGAATATAGGTAATCCTGATATCAGGTCTCATTTCATGATTTTCAGCGGTTGAGTTTGATACAACTGAAGAGTACGTAAAAGAGGGTGAAGCTCTGACACTGAGCTGTGTGTATACCCTCAGTGATGGCTATTCTGTTAGCAATGTTGAATGGTACCTTGGCGGATCTAGCATCTCAGGTATCAATTAATTAACATTAAGTGTCACGTGCAATCCTATTACACGTGTGTGGCAATCTATTGATCTGTCTGGCTAGGACTGTAGTCTCTTGCCAAGAGACTCTTGGTAACAAGCACTTTCTCTCGCCGAGATCTGTTTCGGAATAGGCTGTTTGTTTAAATTCCCGTCAGTCGTAACGGCTGGCTAACTCTCAGGAGAAAATCGTATAATAGTAACCATGGTCACCGTAGAGTTTTAAAAGTCACAGCTGTCTAAATTTCTGTTTCAGGAGCAAATACGGTCGAGGGAACAGACACAAGTACGAGTGTCTACACGGTGAGCAGTATGAGCGATTCAGATGAGGGCGACTACACCTGTGAAGTGACCTATTTTACCATTGGATCCACGACATCGGACACCAAAACTGTCAACATGTTTTGTGAGTTGTGTATTTATGGTTTGATACTTTGTACGACCCTCTATCTTCTCATGCTCGGCCCGCTTCTCTGTGTTCGCGCTCCCCCTTCTCCTTCCCCTTCCTGACACCCCATCCTCGTTTAGCTGTGACTGCTACCAGTGGTGACCTTGACATGATAGTGAATGGAACCACTACAATCACATGTTATGCTAAAGGTAGTGCAACCTTTGCCTGGAGCCCCTCTCCTGATACAACTGCCGTTACAAGTGCAACTACCTATAGTGGATATGTCGCGTGAGTAGTTACCATAGTTACCATAGTTACGATAGTTACCGTTGTTAGGTAACTATATAGTTCCTTCATCAATTGTAACTTATCTCATCAGGACTGAGTCAGTAGCGGAGTTCACACTGAGTTCCACAGCTACTATAACCTGTACCGCTACGAGCCTTGATACCAGTACCTCCCAGACTGATGATGGAGTAATCACCGCCACCGTCCTAGGTATTATATTGGAATCATAGCTGCTGACATGTATAGCCTGTACTAAATTACCAGGGGCCTACCAGTAACCAGGAGTTGCATGAAAAGAAACAATCCCAAAGGACGAGCCTTTGTTTCTACTGTTACGTCCTTATAACATGCCTTCTTTTTCCCTTGTCAGATGTGGGGTTCACTAGTTACCCCCTACTCTTCCTCTAATTCCTTGTATAGATGTTGGATTCCCTATTTACCCCCTACTACCCCTCCCTTTCTCCTCCAGATGTTGGGTTCACTGCCTATCCTGACGACGACACAGTTGAGGTGGGAGATGCAGTCACCCTGAGTTGTGCCGTGGATACGCCCTCCGATAGTTCCTCCTTCAACAATGTCAGCTCCTTCCAGTGGTACCTATCCGGCACCGAGATAACTTCTGGTAAGTGATTCTTACAGTTCATTCCTTGCAGTCATTTTGTCCTCCCTGCACTTTCATTTGTCATTCTGGAATTATCTACAAAACTTTTCCCAGGTATTACAACGACAGACGCTAATCCTACTACAACTTCTGAACTGGTTCTATCCTCTGTAACCGTATCGGACAGTGGCCAATACTCGTGTGTGGTGACGTATGGTGATACCACTACCACAATCACCTCAACCGAGGGAGTCCTTACCGTTGATGGTACGCATTTTACTCCGCCACAAAGTTATTCAAACCGGCCCATCAGTTCCCCTAATCAAGAAATAATTCCAACACTCCTACATCAGGTGTTGTGACTGATCCTAGTGCATCAACGGGTGCCCAAGGTAGCTCCATCACCATAACCGCTGTGTTTAAAGGAGAACCTGACTCGGTAGAGTGGGAAGTTGCATCTCTTACCACTGGAGCCTCCTACACCGCTGTCAACACCAGCCTATCAAGTATGTAATGATTGCCATGATATAATTGTGGTGCTAGAATCCTTCCCTGATACTCAATGAGTTAATTATATGTGATGAACATGGCCTGGGGAACCACCCTATACAACTGTTTTGCTCTGTTTGTAGTATCTTGTATTCAAATGGATAAAAAATATCTGATTTCCCTATAATATCACCCCTCCTCCTCCAAAGCTGTGACGGTGACTACATCGGATACTCTGGTTGACGGGGTCAATGAGCAGACAACGGAGTTGGTAATAACTGGGTTGGAGTCCACAGACGAGGGCCTATATCGGTGTACTGCAAACTATAGTAGTGATACTATTAGTGTTTCGACCTCTGGAGCTGTACTGACCATTTACTGTAAGTTCAAGTGTTTACTAACCGTAATGTGCAGTACAGGGACCGACTGTGTACTGATTATAGTTTTCGTTCTGTTATTGATTCTGAATCTCAAACTCTCTCTCTCTCTCTGCAGATATAGAGATGGGTAACTTGTTGGCGGTAACTGGTAGTTCCAACAATTTTACCGTATCTGCCACCATCTATGCCTCCGAGGAACCTGATCACGTAACGTGGACTGCAAACGGGACGGTTATAGTTGATGTAAGTGGAAGTGCTGATTTCAATAGTTTGTTGGTAATTTACTCATGGATGCCCCCGGTTACACCATGAAATGTATGCATATAGTATGTTTTGATGTTGTTTTGATGATTTAATTTACATGGGTCCCTGCACTGCATGCCAGTATCAAGGGGATATTCATGTGTTTTAACAAGTTGATACAGAACTGCGTGACGTCCATTTCACGGTGCATGCTAGAACCTGAACACAACATATTGTTGAAACTTGGATTCACTCACAAATCACAAGCAAAGACTACTACGTCACGCTGCTTAGCATGGTACCTAACAGTGCTAAAATTGTCAGGGCAATACAAAACAGTTGAAATTAATCACAAGGGCAACTAACTAACTAATAAAAAATGGCAACTTCTCTGAATCTCGAAACACTGTTCAAAAACCTCTGTGCTTGCCAGCGCGGCAGCTCCGATCTCCACTAATCCAGTATTGTTCTCCTAGGCGAGCCCAACGAATACCTACACCTCAACATCCAGTATAACTACATCTGAGTTCGAACTCTCCTTTGCTGACTATTCTACCTCTACCTTCGTCTGCACGGCCTACTTTGACGATGGAATAAATCCTGAATCAGACGCCGCCACCCCGACCATCCTGTGTTAGTATATGCCAGATCATCGAGTATCACTTCAGAGATATAATCCAGTTGTCCAACACCTCTACAATTTTCATGACTCTTAAATCTTCACCCTGCAGCTGTTGAATTCTCTGGGCAGTACATACTACAAGGGGGAGGCAGCCACACTGACATTTACCGCACTAATTTCCTACCCTGATGAGCTATCTGGATCTGCAACCATGGACTGGGGTGCTCCCAGTTCCGCTTCCACTCTGTACGTATGAAATGAGAGTTTTGAGAGAGTGTTTAGTTCATTATGAGAGATATATAAAAGCTGGTGGCTAGACCGGGCTATTCATTATTTGAAGCTGTGAATTTAATATAGCACCTAACAAAAGAAGGTGGAACTTTTGCATTTGGCCTTATTTACAACCCGATAATCCCACTACAGAGTAACAATGGTAACTAACACCATTGGATCTGAAGTGTTCACGAGTGTATTAGAGGTAACTGAACTTCATGCGAGCGAGGGAATTATTCAGTTTGACCCCTCTTTCACATATGGAGACACTACCATAGGGAATACGACTCTGGATGTGGGCAGTGGACCCTCTGTTTACGGTTTCGGTATGTACCGATTTCAGCACAGTTTTATATAGTATATCACTAGGTGGTGGCCGGCAAAATTATTGGGATTACCGTGGCGGCGTGGCACACCCCGTGAAGGTCTGAATTACAGTTAGAAGATACTAACATGTACCCCCTACCTGCAGGTGTGTATAGCCAGCCGAACGCCACGTACATTTACCCTGAGAATAGCACGTACAGTCTCACGTGCCAATGCGCGTTTGAAGACTCGACAACTGGCAGCATTGAATGGTATCTGAACAGTACTCTAGTGGACAGTGGCATCACTAATAGTACAATAGATTCCTACATACAAGAGAGGTAGGTGTGATCACCTTTTCAAGTTCCAACCGCGATACCATGGGATTGTTAACCCCTCCCAATGTTACCCCCTCCCCCATCTTACCCCATCGTTACCTCTTTACCAGTGTTCTGACTGTTACCCATGAGTCTAACGGTAACCAGACCTACGAGTGTTACCCCAATGTTACCCCTCAGTGTTCTGACTGTTAACCACGAGTCTAACGGTGACCAGACCTACACGTGTTACCCCCCAATGTTACCCCTCAGTGTTCTGACTGTTAACCACGAGTCTAACGGTAACCAGACCTACACGTGTTACCCCCACTGTTACCCCCCAGTGTCTTGACTGTTACCCACGAGTCTAACGGTAACCAGACCTACACGTGTTATAGTGTTCTGACTGTTAACCACGAGTCTAACGGTAACCAGACCTACACGTGCTCCTGTGTGGAGGCTGATAGCGGAGGAACAGATAACTCTGATGTTACTACTGTCGCTGTTACCGGTTAGTAACTGAACACATGTTTTAACTCATTACACCATGTACTGTAACACCTATCAGTCCATGTTTCTAACATTTCAATACCCCTAACCTATCCTAACGTTCTTCATTTCAATATAGCCTGGGTAGAGGAGCCGGGAGACATTGGTTACTATTCAGGGACTATAACCCTGACATGTACTGTTGAAACGCTGGATAACCTCGACTCAATAGCATGGACTAACGTGAGTAGTTGAACTGTTAGGAAGGGAGTGAAATCACTCTAACCCACGTGTTTCACGTCATTTCTTCTACTTTTGCATCTCCAAATTTGGTTATTTTATTGGTTGATCTGGGTGGAAAATGAGACTTATATTTCTCTATCCCTTAGTTGGTCACTTCAGCAACGGTGAGCTCCACAGAGACGGTGGTCGGAGATGATACCCAATCAACCATTGAGATATCAACAGGTATGTTTATATGGTTACCATAGCTACCATGGTTACCAACCATGGTTACCACGATAATTAAATTATTATTAGGCCACGACTAATTCCCCCCATATAGCTCCATCTGAAACGACGCAGTACGAGTGTGAAGCTACATTCACTGAGGATGGGAACTATATGGCAGGAACCATGACTACCACAGCAACCGTTACACCCATTTGTAAGTGTATCTAGATATCGAGTGACCTGCTCTATTTTACAGAAACCCAAACATTATTCACTAAAATATCTCACCCATCTACAGCTGATACAACTGACACTGGTCCCATAACTTCATACGTTGACGCCGATATTAATATTACCTGTTCTGTATTTGGTGACGAGGAAGCCACCGTATCATGGTATATTACAGTTTTTGTATTAATTAAAATTAATTAATAATCATCAGGTTTTATGTTAGAGATAATTAGTTAACATTGAACTCATTACCATTTCTGCAGGTATCAAGATGGTAGCCTGAACAATGATTCCTCTACTGAAACGTATGATTCTGGAACTACTACCTCAGTACTTCTCGACCAGACCATGGTAATTAAATTACTAATTACTGTTTACTAATTACTATTTACTATTTACTAATTATGTACATAGTTAATTCCCACTCATTATATCTCCCCAGTCCCCACCACTCTTGATTCCTCAAATCCTAACCCCTCCATATTTACCTACTCTCCAGGTTCCCGATTACCTATAACCCATCAACCTAATCTCCAGGTTCTGGGATCCACTCAATACTCCTGTTCCTTTGCTTTTGCCCGTGCCTCAGTCACTGTAACATCTGACAGTATAAACGTGACCGTCCTATCTGAGTATTACTCAACCCAACCTACAAGCCAGGCCACCAATGGGGGCTCAGCTACTGTGACATGTATCCTTAGCAACGGTCTGGACTCTGATTTGTATCAAGTTGGGGCAGATGGAATTGGGGTGGAAGTGGATTCCGGGGCTACTGAGTTTACTATTACAGCACCTGAAGATGGTGTTCTGGAGGAGTATTATTGTCTTAGTGATGCTGCTCTGGAATCGGACCGGATCTACATTTGGAATTCAGGTACTTGCATCCCGGCTCCCGCATTATATCCAGTGGATACAATACGGGACTGTGTATCTGTCCAGTATATCCCATACTAATATAATAGTTCTCTTTAACCTGATGCACTAACTACTAATTTCGCTGCAGATAACATAACGGCGGTGGAGGACACAATTTCAACACTAGGTGGTGTCGCTATAACATTAGCGTGCGACTATATTGGTGATGAACCCTCAGAAATCAAATGGTAATACTTGCATCACATTGTGTCTGAATTAACTTGTCCATTAACTTGTCGAATGACTCGATGTGCTCCTTCATAAAAACATCCATCCCTTATCCAGGTACTATGGTGGATTGCAAGTCCCAGTCTCGACTTCCCAATACACAATCGATTATGGGACATGGGCAAACTACGAACAATCTACGACCTTCGTTATCTCCACACCCACCTACTACATTCACGAAGGCACCTTTGAGTGCAATGCCACCACTAGTAGTGCCACTCTCTCCGCTACTGTCGCTGTTACCGTTCTCGCTATTGAGTGGGATGATGACAATAATGAAACAGTCAGTGATGCAGATAAAACTTTCACTTGCTGGGTGACCACCACATCTGTAGTCAGCGACTATGATATCGTGTTTGTGGAGGTGTATCCGAATGGAACAGAGGCAACTGAGGATATGACGACTGATGGGAGTGCTGTTGATAGCATGATGCCATACACTTACACCATGAATGGTAGGGGTTGAATAGCAGGGAATTGTGGTTGGGATGGGTGCAGTGTCATGTATTGGGCGAGACCCCCTTATCCGCCTATTCTGACCAAGTATATCAGCTGATAATGAATCTATTTCCCTCTGCAGTTACGGAAGATAAATTTAGCAGTACGTTTTATTGTGCGATCCTGGATGGAGACAACGAGAATTCTACGTCTTATTCCGGCTCCCTCTCTACCCCAGGTGAGTGAATATCGAGGTGATCACCAAGTGTGCGATTTGTAGACTCTCTCTCTCTCTCTCTCTTCAGATATCACCTGTAATCAGATTGTAATATCACCCTTCCTCTCTCTCCTCAGATATCAGTTATCACCCTCTGATATCACCCTCTCCCTCCTCAGATATCACAACCTCGGATGAGATGGTGTATCATAATGACGGGGACGATGCAACTGTGAGCTGTTCTGTCACAACCATCCTATCTGCTGCTCCCACAATCTCTTGGGAAGGTATTATAGACACTTCCTCCCATATGTAATATAAGCATTTAGTCCAAAAACCAATTAAATAAATTAGTTTGGATGCCCGGGCC
>AVPN01003088.1:0-10737 GCA_000695325.1 Pleurobrachia bachei | reverse complement strand
TGTGTGTGTGTGTGTGTGTGTGACAAACCTTGCTTTCGTCACTTTTGACTTTCCTCAGAGTTCAGATTTGAATTTGATCGAGACGGAAATCATTGATTATTTTACTAACCAGCCCCCCTCCTTTCAGATCTGATCGCCTACTTGGTAAAGTCAACGAAATAGATCAACTCCTTCTTCCTCCCTCCTGCTACTACACCTCTAGGACCCCTCCTTCTACAGCTACACCTCCACCCTTCCTGCTCCACCTATAGTGATTCCCTCCTGGCGACCCCGTGACCTTTTCACCATCAACCAACCGAACAATCTAACAAGAGAGAAAGACAATGTGATTCATTATCAAACACTTTCCAATTGTTATAGATTGACTAGGTTAAGATGTGGACTGTTGCTATCCGATTTTAATGCCGATTTCTAGTTTGATATATTTATTGTGTAACACCCTCTGTAACACTCCCCCAACACCATAATGTGACCCTGTATAAACCAAACTCGCCCATCTTTCTGTTTCGACTTTCCCTAAAAAACACCGTGTTTGAGATTTTGTTTAATTGGTGGTAGGGCAGGTGCTGTTGTCTTGATGATCGAGAAGATACATTCTTATTTGACATCAGGTGTATCGCCTTCTGATCAATTTCAAACCTTGACTGAGCACTTGTCCTATGGGTAGTGGGTACGGCAAGGGTATTCACTAGTTGTGAAGTGAGGCCGGGTACTGACTGTCTGGCGACTCGATCTGAGCACACTGTCGTGTCCTGTCTGGCGACCTGATCAGAGCACACTGTCGTGTCCTGTCTGTCGACCTGATCAGAGCACACTGTCGTGTGAGTCAGAGCAGACAATGACATGACAGCATTGACAGATTGAGATAGATCGCCCGACAGCAGCTCTTGGCGACATAGAGGATCACACCAGGTGTCTATGTCACCAACAGCAGCTCCTCCACCTTTCCCGCTTGACCCGATCTAGCAGCGCATCTGTCTGGCGAGCATGAACACACTGTCACGACCTGTCTGGCGGAGCCACTGTCAGACCCCGACTGTCAGGCCAATGCTCTGACCGCAGTTCTCGAGCGCTTCGCAAGAATTGGGTCGGGTCTGGCCAATGCTCTGACAGGACCCCGATTTGATTCTCAAGATGGGGTCTGCGGCGTCTGAGACAGGTCACGACTTGAACTTCACCGTTTGAATTTGATCCTACCAGTACCAGTCCTCCTCCAAACCAGTATAACCGTAGTCAATTGTACAGGATAGTGATACAACAGATACACAAAGTGATACAAATTAGTTTTTGGTTGTCATTGGGGAAAATGGGGAGAGATATGTTACAAAACATTTCACAGATATATTATCCCAAACATTTTACACCTTCCTGAATATCATAGACCCCTCAACATCATATATGTTCTCTCTATGCCTCTAATCTTGCAATGGGCATTCAGAGTTCTACCTGGCTCCATATGTTGTCTTTTTTATAAGTTGGTTATAAAACAGAGTCATGACGTGATGTCGTTCATTGACGTTCCACTTCCATTTGTCTATCTGGCTTCAAACCCAGTACATATCTGGACCTAATAGCTCTCTCAGTCTGATATTCACATTGTATCCCTAGCTTGCACCAGGCGAGTATTATTTCTTCCCCTCTCTCTCTCACAAAGTGCCGTAAAAACTCGTGTTAAATAATTTAACTTCAGCCGTGTTAACACAAGAGATAAAAACATGTGATATATTTATAGATCCATTATTCTCTCTGCTAGGAAACAAGTTGGAAGTGGCACTGGCACAAATTCCATACCCCTTCATTATTCTTTAATTGCTGATTTGTAACTCTATACACGCAATAAATATGATAGACATCTTAATTTTCAGGGGCAAGCTAAAAAGTATAAATACTTCATCTCCTTCTATAACGGACTCCCTTGTACCTCCGGGGACGTCTCTCTGACTTTGAAGTCGAAGACGTCCCAGATGGGGGATTATAATAGATAAACCACCAGAGACGAAATCTACTGCCAGAAAAGTGACAAGTCTCACACACTTTTTGGCAGTGCGTAATTTCCCAGGCGGTGTATCTATTATTTGGGTATTATTTTGTAACTGGTCCCAGCTGGGGGACGTCTCTGGGAGGTGCAAGGGAGCTGCCGATAAATCTGCTAGTGCACTACTTCATTATCAACTGACGTGTATTAACAACTTATTAATCTGTCATCTGATAGTCAGGATCCGTTCCATCCCCTGATAACCTGTCTGACCCGATCTGAGCGGGATAACTCTATTTGAAACAGGGAACCAGTCCCCTCAATATATCATCTTGGGAAAGGGAATCAGAACCTGGTAGAAACTTTTCATATATATCTGAGCAAGAGTTAACCCTTATATTATTAATATTCAGTCTTGATATGAGTGTCCCACTGTGCTACCGATCCCGGATCTCTTTCTGCCACGTTTTTAATCGCTCAATCAGGGCTCTCTTTTTGAACTTCTGGGCATCTGTAATGATGTCATCGACAAATGTTCGCTTCATTTCTCCCGATCCCTTCAGTTGGCCGAGCAGGGAAAACAGTTGGTCGTAATCTGGGAGGGGGGGTGAGGGAGGGGATTAGAAATTAGAATAGAGTGAGGAATGACACACATTCCGAATGTGGTTAGAATAACAAACCCATTCCAAGAGCTAAATCTCGATATATTCAGCCGTGCTGATTTCTATTCAAGTTGGGTACAACTACTACTTACTTTGTCCCGGTTTCCGTAACTCCTTGGTTATATTATTTCTCAGTCTCTTGTTCTCTCTCTTTGCATCGGCACCCCCAACACTACTACTCTTCTTCTTCACTGTCTTAGCCTCGTCAGTGCGACCCTGAGGGATGGAAGTTGTTTACATACGTTTTAGTTGGATTAGGGAGGCTCAAGTCATTTGACCTCATTTGAGAGATTGTCGAGAATTGAAAGAGGGACGGGTACAATCTTGACAACGCGAACGTAGGAATAGTTTGATCTCGATTGAGTAGAGTGCCAAAATGTGCACACAAACTAAACTAACCACTATTAATTCTCAACTCACATTATCCTTGTTAGTCCCGTTCGTCTCTCCCGTCCCAATAGGCACCCCACTAAATGTATCCACAATCCCCTTCTTGTCAATAAAACTATCTTTTCCACTGAATTTCATAAAACTCTCCTTCAGACTAGGGTTAATAGTGGGGTTTACACTCGTCTTTTGTTTCTTAACCACGTGTCCGGTGGTTGGGGTGGTTGTGGTTGTGGCAGGAGAGGATTTGTCAACACCGTTACTGTTACCGCTACCTGTACAGGGAGGTTGTAGTGGTTATAAAATGTGAAGTAGTGGTTCGGAAGATTGGGATGTGATTAGAGAAGACGAATTAATGTAGTTAGTTATCTCCTACACTTACCGATTGCTGCTGCGATATCTGTGTCAGTGGGCGAAAAGAAGGGTGTGGGATTGGTTGTCTTGGGTGAGGGTTGTCTGAGTTTTAGAGGCATCCCATCTGGTTGAGGGGGAGGTGGGGCAACTGGAACTGGGGGAGGAGCAGGTCGCTTATCAAACACTAGTGGTGGTGCTGGGAAAGAGGGAGGGGTGTTAGAATTTTGTTGTTAGTCATGGGATAACTGAGCCAACTTACAGATTTTACAAAACAATGGGTCAAGTTTACGGATTATATGAATAATAATAAGTCACAGCTCCCTTCGCTTACTGCTGACTGGTGGTTGTGGCGGTGTATGCTGCATCTCCATGTGATCAACTTGTGATGGGGGCGTGTTAGGGGGTGTTAGCTGTGGTGAGGAGGGAGGGGGCGTTGTAGTACATCCACCCTGGTGGTTCACTGGGGGTGAGGGTGCTAGGTAGGGTTTGAGAGGGAGTTGTCTGCGTCTGTTTGTTAGTTTGTTCTGCGAGATATCGTCTACTTGAGCCTCATCTGCCACCATCATCATCATCATCGGCTTCTGTGTAAAGGGAGGGGGATGTTAGATTAGAGGGACCGGGGAGGTTCAGGGAAGGCGATATAAATTGGAGACCAGGAAGAGGGGATCTTTGAGTCGGGACCAGGGAGATTACCGAAACTTTTAGTTTTACGAGAGGAATACAGCGAATATCAGAAAAACACCCACCTTAGAGCCGCTATTTCCAAGTTTGTAAGGGTTGCCGAACATTGTGTTTCGTTGGAATACATCAACAGGACGGAGTGCCCTTGCTAGGACCTCCTGGTAATCGCCCATCTTAGAATTTGGCAGGTTCAACCTCGCTCTCGCATCTGGGGGGAGGGGGATTTTAGCTTCTTGAGAATCAGGGGGCAAAACTCGTTGTTTTCTTGGACTGTTCTTATCTGTGTATACAGTACTGATTCATAGTAGTAGCTAACTAACTATTAGTTTTGACAATACCAGCCCCAACTCTGAACTCACCAGCAAGTCGGTCCCCGGTGGTAGTGTTGGTAGGAGCCCTCAGGGTGCTGACTCCTAACTCCCTCCTTATTTGGGATAATTGGGCCCTTAGTTGGGATACCGGTATATCGTAGGGATTTCTGTAGAGACCAGTCTCTTCACACACCTACAAGGAAAATGGGGAAATGTCAACCCAAACCATGTTACTACAGCTTGTCTCCTGGTATCTCTTACTTAGTTCGTAAAACATCAATAGTACTCTTGTGAAGGGAAGTTGAAGGGAAGTTGAATGAATACTTACAGTTTTGCTGTTTATACTGCATTTATTTTGGTTTCTCTCACTCAGAATATCGGCTGCAGTTACATGAGGTCTGGGAAGATCCAATGTTGAAACTGTCTTGGGGCGGATCGCATCCAGATACCTGAGAAGAGAGATATTGTTATGTGAGCTGAGGAATAAAAATATTTGTCTGGCGATCAGGCAGATCAGGTGATTGATTGATTGACTCAAAATCACAAACACAACAACTTACTCAGTAGCTCTGGTTTTGGCGGATAGTTTCAGTTGTTTCAGGTAATTGTGGAACAGGTCCGCACCTTCAGGGACCAGTGATAACAGGGGTCCTGGAAGGCCCATCCTTTTTAGGGCCACTTTTAGAGGCTGGGGAGAAATTGGTGGATAGAGTGGGGCCACTTTTGGAGGTTAGAAAATATGTTTGTGGCTAGGATGAGGTTTTAGGATGACATTTAGGCTTCAAAGGATAACAATCCCCTTCCCGGCTCCCACTACTTACAGCATGGTAGTATAGTGGAATATTAGCGAGATAAGTTTTAAATTCGTCTATCCAATGGTTGTTAGGATGCAACTTGTGTTCCCTAATCAGACTCTCCAGAAGGGGGAATAACACTGGGTAATTGTAGGGCATAACAAAGAGGTTCACTGCGTTCCCTTTTATACTGGCTTTCAGGTATCCAAACGGTTTTAGTTCTGTAGGGAGGAGAGAGTGGTTAGTTTTAGTAGGTAGGGGGATTAGGTGGTTAGTTTTAGTACTACGAGGGGGGGGGTAGAGTGGTCAGTTTTAGTACAGCTGTAGGGAGGAGAGAGGGGTTAGTTTTAGTACTGTAGGGAGGAGAGAGTGGTAAGTTTTAGTTCTGTAGGGGGAGAGAGTGGTTAGTTTTAGTAGGGGGAGAGATAGCTTGTGAGACTGAATTATATGGCACCCTAAATGGGAGAGCTTGTTGAGAGGAGTACTGCTAAAGGTGGTTATCATTGGTTGATTCGATTGGCCGAAACCCAAATAAAAGACAAAATACCGAAAATGGACATGAAAAGATTAAATCCTGAATATTTAATAACTGTGATTGGTTGCCAAAAACTAGAAACTATTTAACTTACGTTTATCTCTCCCACTGCTCTTAACAAATGTCTGCCAGCAAACATTCGGTTGTCTCAACTCCAATATGTACTGGGTTAGAGGTGAGGGCTCCAACTCATATTTATCAAAGGGAAGGTTCTCTATCACGTTCACGCGACGACTTTCCGAACTGTGGGGTTATAAAGAGAGGGGTTACGAGTTGGTAATAGTTAGGGAAAGGAAGAGAGGATGACAGTTCCTGGACAAAGATCTGATCTACATGATGTGACTCAGGATGAAACCCACTAAAACAACTACGAGATTGTATTACCTAAAGTGTATGATAGGTAAAGCGGTTCTAATCGGTCTGCTATCCCGTGAGGGCCAGAAACACTCCGGTATAGGCCAATGAGCCAACTGATTTGGGTTGGATTTGTTGACCATTATCATTCGTTTAGTTATCCTCCAATTACATTCAGATGCCAGGTTCCTCTCTCCCTCTAGATGCTCGAAGTGGAGGACCACACCATTGAGAATCTTAGTGTTGATTGATTCAAGGGCCTGGAAGAGAGACTTCTTCGTAGCAACTGCATACGATCGACCTGTAGAGACAGGGGATTACAATTGTCAATTAAAGAGAGTAGCAAGTTTGAAATAGAGTTTATTGAATAATGAATACACTTCATGCCATAAAAGATATCTCAATAGGACCGTTCAATATAACAATTCTTACCAACATATGACGTCACAACTCATGCATGTGACGTCACAAGATTTCACAAAAAATCACGTACCTCCGGTCACCTCGCACATTGCATTAATCTGACTGTCAAAGGGGACATTTTCCACAAAATCATTGTCAACGTTTCCTTTAAATCGGAGAACAAGAGAGAATATCCTTTGATCCCAGCGGAAGGGATCTTTTGTCAGTTCACATCCGGGAAAAGTTGAATTCATTGGTAGGGTTAACTGAAAAAGATATAGATTTAGTTTTAAGTGGTTAATAATTGTTATTGCCACCCATGGTTTGAGTCAAATCAACGCTATAATTATTAATCACCACCAGGATAAGACTGTGATCCCTTGTCAGCGCCAAAACAAAGCTTACTATGCGCGGCTCAGGAGAGTACAGCATTTCAGTAGTTGGAATGGCTGACAGTGGCTTGCTTTTATACGGAGAGCAGCCGCGCGCGTAGCTGACCAGAGAGAAGCCTAAATTGATAGCCGATCTGCTACCCCCCTCTCACGCTGCAGGAACGTAAACGTGGGACATACCAATCTCTCTCTATCTTACTTTCACTCTCCATCTCCCATTCTCTCCCTCCCCTCTCCTTACCTCTCTTACTTTCTCTCTCTTACTTTCTCTCTCTCACTCTCTGTCTTTCTCTCTCCCCTCTCTTTTTGTGCAGTAGTTCTCTCCACAATATCTCTGTACTTCGGTCTCTATATGTTCTACCTCCCCCTCTCTCTCCACAGTCCACTCCCTCTGTCTCTATATCTCTCGCTTTGTCCCCTCCCTCCCAACATTGTACATACAGTGTCAGTAACAGTTTGGGTGTTCGTTAACTTGCATCCATCAGATATTATCACAACAATAGCGGGTTCCAACAGGAATGGGTTTCGGCCCTGAAGGAATGAGTGTTAGACCATCATGTTAAATCGAGGATTTAGGGGACAAAAACAAAAAAAGGATTAAATTTGGTCACGTAGTTCAAGAGCATGACGAATAGCTTCAGAACATACGCCAAATTAGGCACAATTACAAGGATGTTACGACACACATCAAGAGTTGGAAATGAGCCAGGAACACTCTGTGTGTGTAACAGGTCAGGGGAGATAGAATGATAGAATTATAGCTGGATATATTTAGTACACATGGGTTTGTATCCAGTATACTCAGTATAATATTCTGGCATCATATGCATTGGTATATGTTGTGCTGTTACAATATGAACAATACAAGGTATATGAACAATACAAGGTATATGAACAATACAAGGTATATGCAGCGTTATGTCGCAAGTGTGCTGCTACAGTACAGGGGTTAATTGGGAAATCTCTATCTCACAAACCCTCTGGCAGTAGGTGGCAAAAAGGGGGAGAGGGTAGGTACTGGGTAGTAATAATAATTGCTTCTTAACATGCTGTAGAGACTACAGAGTTAACGCGAGGCTAACATGTTAACTGATCACTAACCTGTCCATAATTATCCAGACCATTCTGGACCCGGTGTACATTCAGTAGATCCAGACTGTTTTTAAGTGCTGCCCCAAGGTTTGTCATGCTAGTTGCAACCAACTTGGATAGCTCCTCTCTAAAGAAGGTTGTGGGGGTCGGGTCACGTGACACATCTCTCCAGCCAACCTGTGTATGGGAGAGGGGGTTAGGGAGAGGACAATGGGGACTTGGAGATAAAGGACATGCAGGTAGTTGTTGGGAGCCGTAGATTTGGAGTAGAAGACGGAAGAATTGCAAAATATATTCATTAGTAAACTAGCTATGTAAAGCTAGTAAACTAGCTATGATTAGGATAAATAGTATCGGCTGTTTTCCTTTATATTACATCCTCTCACCCCATTTCTCTCTCTTCCACTTTCTCACACACACGCCCTAATTTTGACCACTGTCGGCCACTTCATTAGTTCTTGAATGAATAAGCAGGTGAGTAAAAGCACTGTCAAATTGAAATTGAGAGAGAGAGAGAGAGAGAGAGAGAGAGAGAGAGAGAGAGAGAGAGAGAGATGGGGAGATGGTGGTAATGACAGTTCTGTGTTAGATCACACGATGTCACTGGTGGCAGTGTAAACCTCGTGATTTGTCTGTCCGTGTGTTATACTACATCAGCGAGCATCTGTGGACATAAAATTCTTTCTAGCCTCTCTCTCTCGTTTTTATATCTTATTTCAATCTCAATTCTCCCTCTTTTTCGGCGGTTTTTTGGCATATATCTCCATTTGTTCATATATGAACTAAATATGAAAAATTACAAAACGTCACTGTAATTGGCCAATCAGCTTTTAGCTGTCATAACGTAATTAACGGAATAAGTATCGAATTGGTGATTATTAACCATGATTTATTAACCGACCTACTTATGTGCTATATCTATCACAATTTACTGCCAGTTCAATACCAGTTATCAGGTTGTATGTCTCTACTCGACTTTACAATAAAACCGTCAATGCTAACTAAAAACCTAATATGGACCCCTAAAGAGAGAGAGAGGGTGACTGAGAGAGGAAAGAGAAAGCAAGATATTAAAAGTATAAAAAAGGGAGGTATATCGAGAATCAATAGTAAATTTCATAAAGCTTCTCTCTGGTTAATGACAACCACTTCATTTTAAACCATGAGTCATATTCTAACCCGGTCATGAATTTGATCAAGATCGCGTTCTCTCTCGTGATTTAGAGAATCTCTCTCCCTCTCATCCCCCCCCCCTTATAATACCAACATGAAATGACTGTTATGATAGTTATCTAAAATCACTGAGTAGAAAAACAGAAAATAGGCAGTTAAATGGGCCGGTAATTTGTTACAAATCTAACATTGTTTGGGATTATTAGGATATTTTTAGGTTTCTCTCTCCCATCCCCTTCCTTGCACCCTACTCTAACAACCTAAACCTAATTTGGCTCCTCTCACATACATACACACCCTCTTTTGTCGGCGGAATAGTATATTGTTAGTATAACACACTTGCTAGACATGAGACTTGAGAGAGTTGGACACAGAAACATTGGCACAGATTCATGGACGAATGTGTTAGGACATAAAATGATAAGAAATATGCCGGATATTGCAGGTGACACCTCCCTATTATATTACTACGTATCATAATTCCTATGACATATTATAATTGGGGACCTATTGAGCAAGGGGATCTAAAGTTCGAAGGAGGCTTATTACTAGTTGAGACAGGGAAATAGAGCCGAGCAAGTTGAATTGAGACAGCAGACTTGACAGCTTACACTGTCCCCTATAACAGTGGCCGCTGCACTATCAGAGACAGTGTTATAATCTGTCAATGATTGATTTAGGGCGGGGCACCAGGCAGTTTCTGAAAAATTAGCAGTACCTGTCCCAACTCTCTCCCCCTCCTCAAATGTCCCCCTCTTCTCAGAAGATGTGGTTTCAGTGGTGCAATTCGAACCAATGATGACATACCCAATTACCAAGTAAACGCATTTGTCTTTTTTGCTACCATCTTACTATGCTGGCTACTTCTCTCTCTCACCCTTTCTCTATTTTACTGCTTCTCTCTATCTATATACAATCTATCTCTCTCTCTATCTCTCTTTTTTCCTTCTTTCCATGATTTCTAGCCAGCATGCATGAATTTATGATAAAAGAAAAAGCAGTATGTACAGTGTACCAAATAGAGAGATAGACAGAAGAGGTATGCAGAGAGGATGAAAGAGAGCGAGAGAGAGAGATGAGAGAGAGAAGAGTGAGAGAAAGAGATATGTAGAAAAGATCTATGTGAGAAAGAGAGAAAGACTAAGAGGGAGAGAAAGAGAGAGAGAGTGAGAGAGAGAGAGATAGAGAAGTGAGAGAGAGAGAAGTGAGAAAGAGAGAGACTTGAGAAAGAGAGAGAGGAAAGACTAAGAAAGAAAGAGAGAAAGACGAGAGAGAGAGAGAGAGAGAGAGAGAGAGAGAGAAAGAGAGAGATAGAAACGAGAGAGTGATAGAGAGAGTATGTTTAGACGTAGGAAACAGATGTGTATTCTGTACTGTGTATAGTTGTGCACTGCAACTGTGTTCTCACACAGAGAGACCCACGAGGTAAATAACCACATTGATTTCGAAGCGCGGGCAGGCCAATTATTGGCTACGTCAATCTATCTGTTTCTCTCTCTCTCCCTTGTTTGTTCTCTTCAACCCCCCACTCTCTCTTTATTAACCCTCTCTTTATCTCTCTATACTTTCCTCCCTTCTCTATTGCATGATGAACAAGATGTACCACTCCCTCATACCGCTTCCTA
>AVPN01003086.1:0-10680 GCA_000695325.1 Pleurobrachia bachei | reverse complement strand
GGGCAAATATGGGCAAATATGGGCGAAAAAAAAGGTGACGCCCCCCCCCCTGGATGTTCTGTGTGCTGTAGATACTTCTGTAATTCTTTCGTGTTTTACCAATTCAATCCAAATTGCGAGTTTTAATTTTACGGGATCGAAATGTCTTTTGAATATGTAGATCTCTATTTCCTGTAG
This sequence comes from Pleurobrachia bachei, assembly GCA_000695325.1. Lineage (NCBI taxonomy): Eukaryota > Metazoa > Ctenophora > Tentaculata > Cydippida > Pleurobrachiidae > Pleurobrachia > Pleurobrachia bachei. Next base: position 10,503 of record AVPN01003086.1, on the reverse strand, counting down.
GACACCTTGGGAGCAGGAGCGATGGCCTATATGTCTCAGCAAATCCGGAAACACCCCCTCCCGGAAAGGAGAACCTCACACATGCATCTGTGTTGTGTTGTTACGCGCATTAAATTCCCACACGCGCGTTTTGCGCATCAAGCGAACCATGGGTGCTATCGCGCGTTACAAAATGTTGAGTAGTCCTGTCCTTTCTGAAAAGTCCTCAGCAGCATATTTTGTTGTTGTGTAGCTCACACTGCCTTATATTTCATAAAATGCATCAAGCAGAACTTTCGACAACCGTCTCACCATAAATAAACTCTTCCCATTCAAATAGAATAAACGATGTATTTTGGATGGTTAACTAAATATGAAATACCATAATACACAATTTACAAACACCCTCTCAAGCTGTCTCACTGTCAAGTGGTAAATAACACTCTCTCGTATATCCGCCTCGACACCCATCCTTCTTCGAAAAAGTTTAAACATGTGTGAAAGATGCAAGAAGAAAAAGATTGTTCCATATTTCTCAAAAGTGAAGCTCTCGGGCATTGGTTGGGCTCGTCTCTTGGGGACAATAGGGACACTTCACTTTACTGGTCATTGTCAGTCGTTTCAAGGCATCGTTAGATATGACGTGACCACATTCCAGCCTCATCGGTGGGTTGGTCTTGGTACACTGGGCCCTGTGATAAAACATTGTTATGGGGCAGTTTGGGAGATGCAATGACAAGTGTATCTACTGGGCGAGTTAAGAGTCGAGAGGATATGTATGTTTAGGGAAAATAAATGCACTTGTTGTCACTAGGATTGTAGATCAGAATCAGATTCTCGGATCCCTACCTGAGAATGGGGCATGCCAGAAGGGTATGGAACTGGCAGGAGGGACCTAGTTCCACCTCACAGGGAAGTTCATCTTTCAACTCCCACAACTGTTTTACCTCCATCACCTGAACATGACGAGCTGTGTAACTGGAATTTATGTACATAGTTAGTAAACGGAATTGGGTTTGGAGTTGGGAAGAGAGAAAGACAGTGATAGTTAAATTATGTTACCTGTTTGATAGCGTTAAGGGCAGGTAAAGCCTTGCACCCTGCATCCACTGTTATGGCAAGGGGTGACTCCTTAGAAAGACCGAGAAGAGAGCATGCCTCTTTAGTCAACATATCACATATCTCCATTGAGTATGCCTCCTCTGGAAGGGTGTGTGTTAGAAAATATGGAATAGGAATTTCTACCAAACTTATCTTTAACGGGATCGGATTTCTCTACAAATCGCTTGAGACAGTCATCATATTACTACCAAACTAAGTAACGGGAAGAATGTTTTTCTACAAGAAAGCATTATATTGGAACTAGAAGAAGAGTACCCATCAATGTTGAAAGAAAAAAAAAGAGTACATACCAATTAGGTAAGCGTAGGGTGAGTTTTCCAGACCAGAATTAATGAACAGGAGAGTTCCCATCAGCTGTTGTAGGGGTTTCTTTTGGGTATCAGAGAACTGGCCTGTAATAGAAAGTTTAGGATCAGTTCCCACAACCCATCTATCTTACATGATAGTTTGATAGAGTCTCTCTAATCTGACACTCCCAGAATAAATTTGGTAAACAACTGTCCTAAACAACTATTCTAATCGTTTACAGTGTGAACCAGACTTACCCAGTATTTTAGCGTATCTCAGTGCCTCTGTAGTTTTCTTGTTCTGTACTAGACTGATAAAATGTCGGCGGTGCAGAAGGAATTCTATCAAACTACCCCTGGGAAACAAATGTTTCAGCAATTATTGTTGTTGTGGCAGCTACCTTTCCAGATCCATCTTTTGATCATGATTTATAAAATACTCCAGACCACACTGTCCTACCTGATCAGGCTAACCCTCTATTTATAAAAGGGTCGAACAAGGCTAACGAACCCCCTCCTACCTCTTCTTGAGTTCGGTTCTGTTTGTTTCACACCACTGCATTGCAGGGGCCAGGTTGCCCGCTTTTAGCGCAGTAACAATCTCGTGAAGTTGGACAAAAGGGAGCCTCTTAGCCTCGTCTAGCTGATACCCACTCTCCTTTATAAACTGCGACACTAAATCTAGGTCTCCCTGAATTGTAGGGGGAATGGGGAGTTACTGTTAGGAATTGTTCGACAGGGCAGCAGAAGGACGTTTATTGTTCTTAATCTTTGATTAAGTTTTTACGGCGGTAAACTTCTAGACAGGAGAGAAAGACATTGAACAAGACAAATTTAAAGTATATCTACTAACCTGTCGAAGAAAGTGCTCGCAGATAAGCTGTTGTATAAGTGGAGAGTCCCTAAACTTGTTAGTATTAGAAAAGAATGCCACATTTTCAGTCATCTGTTTGTCGATTGCCTTCCCAAAGCGGCTGATGGACCCATGCCAATCCTTGTGCGACTGTGAGATTCTGGAGAGCTCAAACTTAACTTGTTTCAAATAATCCGGTCCTGACTGAAATACAGATGTGCGTGAATCAGAGGAAACATGAGTCTACAATGAGGGTGGGATAATTATTGGGAAGGAACTGCTCCGGTTGGGAGAATGATATAAATCATAATACGAAAAGAATGCGTGTTAGACAAATAGCAGGAAGAGAACCGTTGTTTTTACAATTAATAACTTACCACAGCAGGGTCCAATAGTTTGTCAATTGCATCCGCCCCCTGGATAAGATCCTCGTGTTTACAAGCTACCTTCCCATACTCTGACCTCAACACTCCAACACAATCCATACTATAGAATTGGGGGGATTATATCGTGTCTATTTTCCTACTCTATTTATAATAACTGGAGCTATATAGTTTGGCTTATCTGCTCGTTTACTACATTATAACCCGGCTGGTTTATGGGTGGGAACTGGGACCTTCCCACCACCCAGTCACTGGGATCGTGTAGTAATCAGTGTATAGTCAGGCCGGGAAACCAAGTGAGCTTGCAGCTAATATATGTGTGAGGAAAAGTGGGGCTGTGCCTCAATTCTGTAACAATGCGACTAGGCGCAGTCAGCAATGATGAATTATGAGATCAAAGGTCAGTCCCTGCCCACGCTCATCTTTCCTTGTTAATCCAGGTCCCTATTGCGAACTACATTGACCAGCTTCCCTTGAGAAGAAACTATATCTTCCCCCCTACCACCATTTATCATGGTGCCCGTCCTTCTTTCCCTCCTCCTATTCCTTGGACCTCCAAATGTTCGGGGATCAGATGTCGGTAAACCGAACATCCTGTTTGTGCTGATTGACGACATGGGATACGGAGATATGGGTTACACTTACCCGGAAATTAAAAAGAACATCCGCACACCCCTGTTTGATAAACTTGCAAGTGAGGGTCTCATCCTGGACAGATACTACTCCCAGTTTTTGTGTACTCCTGCACGGGGTTCTCTCTACACTGGCAGGTATGCCATTGCCTTGGGGATTGACGACGAAGTGTTTCAACCTTATACAAAGGCATGTCTAGACAGAGACCAGATCTTACTACCGGAGGTCCTTCGTGCTAATGGCTACGCAACACACTTGGTGGGGAAGTGGCACCTTGGCTATGCTCGGTGGGATTGTATGCCGTGTACTCGGGGTTTCGACACTGCCTATGGATACACACAAGGTCAAATTGATTACATGTCACACCAGTACGTGCCGGGTAAGAAATATAACGATTTGTACTTTTGTGAGGAGGATGGTGATGAAATAAACTGGTCCATCCTACCGAACTCAACCCAAAAATACAGTGAAAATCTCTTTTCAAGCAGGGTTAAGGATCTAGTTGCGGACCACAACACCTCCCAACCTCTTTATGATGTATAGTATGCAAAATGTCCACTATCCCTTCTTTGCTCCTGATGCATACTTCCAAGAGAACTGTCTTGATAAAGCGAATGAGAGTTGTGTACGACAGGCGATGCTGAACGGAGCACAGGATTCTCTAAGCGAGGTTATTGAGAGCTATAAAGAGGCGGGTATATGGAATAACACGCTAATGATTGTGGCTATAGTGATAACGGGGCAGAAAAATCTCGTTTTGCATCCAGCCTCCCGCTAAGAGGATGGAAAAACCAACTATATGAGGGTGGTGTGAGGGTTCCTGCGTTTCTGTACAGCTCCAACCCTGACATCCTGGTACCCCGAGGTTCCACATCCTGCTATGTTCACGTCACTGACTGGTACTCAACCCTCATTCGATGGACAGGAGGCTGGGAGGCCTTTGCAAGGATGTCCACGGTTCGCAAATCACAGATCGACTCCCTGGACAGTATTGACCAATCGGAATTTCTATTTACCGGGGACGAGGAGAACTGCTTGCGAGATGAGATTCTGGTTCATATCAACCCAGTTAAAGAGAACGCAGCTTATATCAAGGGTGACTACAAGGCACTATTTGGGTTGCAAAATATGCTGGAAGGAGGATCGTGTAACACAAACGAGAGGTTTACCTTTGGGGAATACTGCGTTAATTGGAATGTCACCCGACTTTACAATATCACAGATGACCCCTTTGAGACTAATAATATCGGTAAGACCCATCCTGATGTACTGGAGGAGCTGAAGGAGAAGATAATGGACTATTTCGATGAGTTGGAACCTCTACAGTGCACACTTGCCGACTCTGTGGGTGCTTTTCCAACAACGAAAATGCACTACTTCCTACCGTTTGATTTTCAAGGCGGAATAATTCCTGACTGGGCGACCTATGCTCACGATCCACCCAGTTTTCACTGAGATTCAGGATTAGGGGAATAATATGTTACATGTGAAGGACAGAGTGCTAAGATAATACGAATAGACGAGTAAAAGATGGACCCGGATTTTAGCAAAAGTTTGATTTTATTCTAGATAAATTGTATGGTTTATCTTGGCCTTGATTGCTGTCATGAAAATATTGACCAGTGACCACACTACCCATGATAACTCCGGGTAGAAATAGAGTGGGGAAAACAAGTGGGGGCTTAATTATAAGAACTAAAAACTGTGATTTGTGAACCATAAAAGTAAAACAAGGCATCTATAATAGATATCTGTTGAAGTCGAGTTCTTTATAAAATTATATAGCACATTTAAAATCAGTTAAAATAATCTGAGAGATTCCTTATCAGCTCATCATAAGATATAGATCACCTCCATTATAATATCTTCTCTCAAGTTCCTTATCCAGAGAAGATCACCAAACATCTCTCATTGGTAGCAGACTGTATGCCGTAAAATCACCTGTCACCATGGCAACTGAATGCAATATCTCACCATGGCAACTGAATGCAATAGCTCACCATGGCAACAGAATGCAATACCTCAACATGGTAACTAGTATTATCTAGCACATGTGGATGTGTTTGCAGGTCCCGTCAGGGCAGAGAGTAGTTCCACTGGGACAGTCTCCGTCCCCGGTGGGAATCTGAGGGGAGGGAGATTGCGAGGGGAGCTGGGATGGGTGAGATCTGAAGACAGCCACGGTTACCGCCAATGGGGACAGAGGCGGAAAGTTATTTTGGGAATCAACGAGGTTTGGTAAACTAATAGAACAGATCAGAGGTTTAGGGGGGGGACTTATTAATCAGAGAGTGGCTGGGGGATTCACGCGTCTCACCTCATCGGTAACAGGGGCGTCAGTAGGAGGGAGGGTTGGCTCACTTCCATCTGCGCTAAACACTGGGTAGTAGGCAAAATCAGCCGCTCGGCATACCGTGCTCCTCAAACCTCTGTGCAGGGAAATGTTTAGAATTCTATTGTGTAGGTACCCCAAACCACGTATACCCAAACTACGTCATAATCAACTTTCTGAGCTAATGTTAACTCACCGTGCAATCTTGATATAGCCCCTGTTTCCCCACGACCTTCCCCACGAGTTTTTGATGACAAAACCATCCGGGGCGTAGGCAACGGCCGTGAGAGCATGGTTGGGCGACCAGTTACACTGACAGTCACCTTCACCGGAGTAGATGCCTGTCTGGTAGCTGTAGAAATTACCTGGATAGGAGATATAGAGAGGGTTTGGGTATGTTGTACAGTGTTTTACTGGGAAGGGGGATGGAAGAATCCCTAGAAATGTATGTGACAGTTTGCAAGAGAAACAGCACATGAGAGAAAGAGTACAATGTACCAAATCCTTTCTTGAGGTACAATGTACATTGCACATCGTACCTCAAGAAAAGTCCTGCTCTTATTTAATCCTTTCAGCAGGTGTAACCATGGCAACCAATTCACTTACCGTTAGATAACATAGCAACAGATACAGGGGAGATAGCGATGGTAACCATGGGTTACAAATCCACTAACCGTTAGATAGCATAGCAACAGAGACAGGAGAGATGGCAATGGCAGCAGCAAAAGCATCATCATTATTCTCTGCCTGGAACCAGGTTGTAAGTCGGGCCTTCCCCAGGTCATTAGGGACACCTCCCATGCTACACTTCCCATCCACACCCTTGTAGGGATGGTTTACCTCTCGAGCAAGTCGTCCAGCTTCCTTCACGTAGGTCCAGCTGTCGTAGTACCAAGGGGGTTGTGTTATGGGCGGTGTAATTGGGGAACGGAAACAAGAATGTCAACAGCACAGTCGGACCTCGACTCGGATATTGCAAGTTGCACGAATCACGATTCATGATATATATTGCCAGTTCACTCACCTCCACATCCATCATATCCAGGGTACATGGTCTCGTAAGTACAATCTAGCAGCTCTTGCTCCGAGAACGTCTTCAGCACATCTGTAAAACATGACGCGATGATATTATTGTATTTCTTTTATATAACAACGGGGTAAAAGATATGTTTAGAATAAGCCACACTGACATTATAAGTTGTGCACTGTAATGATGTGAGTTATAACTTACTAGTGGCGATGGAGTAAGCTCCCTCGATGGCTCCAATACTGGAGAATGTCCAACAACTTCCACTGTCATGGGGGAAATGGGAATCAGCACAGATCATGAAAAACCGAGAACCAAACATACCGACAAACATACATACATACAAACCAACAAACATACCGACAGACAAACATCTGGCACCTACAAACACACCGACCAACAAACATCTGATTGTGACACCTACCACTGTCCCTGATCCTTCACCCCGGTCACCTTTCCCAGATCTCTCCAGTCCTTGCTGTCTGGAGCTCCAACCCCATTGGAGAGGAGCGGGGCCCGGGAGGCAAGGGGACCATTATCGGTAATGTTGGAGAGACCCGTGTAGGCTTGTCTCTCGTCATCGGACAGATCGGTAAACTGAAAATAGGCAAAATTAAGATCAGTAAATTGGAAACTAATAAAAAACTAGCTGTTGTGTATTGTCAGTGGAAACTGGAAAGGGTTCTTGTCTGTCTGTACACCGACATGTGTGTTGTACATGTGACACATTGTGTGTGGTACATGTCGACAGTAGCTAATGAACAGTGAAGAAAGAGAATAAAACAGACTAAGTTTACTCCTACTTAGATCTAAACAAAATACCTTACTCTCCTTAATTAAGCTTGTATATTTCAAGAATTTTTTTATTCTAGGAAACTACAGGTGTAAGCAATCCAAAAACAAGTCGAATTGCTTCTTTAGCAAAAAACTAAACAAGTTAGGGGTGTTTTGTTTTGCTGTGGTTTCTCTGAATCGCGTGATTTACACTTGAAAAGTTTCTTGTAATAAAGTTTCTTCCTAAAAAAACGAGAGTAATAAGGTAATTTCGATGATACACACACCGACAAACTAAAGTACAAACTGACACACCGAAAACAAATGTACCATGTTTTCCTCACAGGTAAATCCCAAGCTATCCTCATTACACTGGACAATCTTAGCAAGGTTATCACGGAATATTCTGAGAGAGAAATGTTTTGAGCTGTATCCAAAATCAATTTATCAGTGTACTTTTTGGCTACTCCTTCATAAAACACGCCATTGCTCCTTTATAAAACATTTTTCTTACCTGAACCGCATCCTCATTTCGGCAGGTCGGTAAGAACGTCCCTGGAGTTTCTGGAATCGCACGAACTCCGCGTTGAGAAGTCCCGGGGAAGAGAGGACATTTTGTTGGGGAACTGAGGGGAGAGGAGAATGTTAAACTTAAATCAATATTTACCAACGATGAACGGTCAGCGCCAACAAGTTACAAGATGGCAAGATTACATCTAGATGTAATGACTAATGCGAGTTTGTAAGTCAGTGGTCAGTTAAATTCTTACCGAATGCCGAAGCAACACTGATTGCAAATGCAACAAAGAGAATCATAGTATATATGTGTGACAAACTCTAAGATCTTTGTGAATTGTGGACCTCCTAAATCTCCTCCTTCAGCTCTTTATAAATCCCTCCTCCCTCCTCACTAATCCGGCCGACCACTAACTATCCTCTCTCTCCCGCCCTGATTCCATTCACACAACTCCAGGTGTGTCGCACCGTAATACTGCTAAACAATTCGGTAGTACGGCTAAACAACTCGGCACAAACAATGCAATGCGGGTTGTCAAAGGGGGCGTGATGTGTTTAGCAGGGTACCACTAAAGCAGGCACAGAGATAATAATCCGTGCTAATTAGTGAAATAACGCCAAGCCGTGCTAATAAGATTTGAGGAGGACGTGTTATTCTCCCGCCATCTGCTGATCCTGGAGGAATTAGTACTCACTGGCCCGGCAGTATATAGACCAGCTTCTAACGGCTCATTGACACAGAGTCTACAAAGATTTGTGACAATGTTCAAGTTGGTGTTTATTTGTGTGCTCGCTACCGCAGCGGCAGCGGTGAACCTCAGGGGAGCGTTGGAGAGCCCTGGAGCTCTTGCTGCAGCATTCAAGCAACATGTTGCAGAGCAGGGAGTGGAGTATGGAGTGGGAGAGAGCCGACTTAGGATGCGGATGTTTAGGTGAGTGTTTTCTACTATTTTATACACTTTCAATCATGTCACAATATGATCATCATAATTCTAATCAGACTCTTTTCTAGCGCCTAAAAACAGTACCATTTAGTGATATTCTTCTACGCCCTAATCCATAACACCCTCCGTTTTGTCCACGTTACCAGGGACAGTGTGTGATGTGATTGATTGTAATGAGAACGAGGCCTTCAAATGTACCCTCAACCAATTCTCCACCATGACACCACAGGTAAGAGGAAATGTTGCACCTGTCAGGCTAATGTTCTGACAGGGTTGTGCAATGTGCGGGACTGCGGGTCTGACAAGTCCCAAAAAGTTTAATCGTTCAAACGATCTTTATTGCGTTTTGTGATGTCTGCTTTTAGAGAAAGTAATGAGAGATATCAAAGAGTGAACACAAAGACCTCTGTTTCAGGAGAAGAAGAGGTATCTTGGTGTGAAGAACATGACTGACCCTCTAGGACCTAGGGAGAGTCCCCGAGCTGATTATCTCGCCTCTGCTGAATCTGTAGATTGGAGGGAATCTGGAGCCGTTACTGGTGTGAAAAGTCAGGGTAAGTTGAAACTCTGAACTGGCCGGCTATTGACAGTTGGGCTATAAAATATCGCGTTGCTCGACCCTGTTTCACTGTGCCGGGTTAGAACTTAACAATAGACAGTAGTTAAGTAGTTAAGTAGTAAGTCGTGCCATACAGATTGAGTTGAAACACTTTCTTTGAATGTTTGAACTTCCAGAAAGTTGTAATGACGTTCTGTTTGATCGGCAGGTGACTGTGGATCTTGCTATACCTTTGCTGCCATCGGTTCCTTGGAGGGAGCTTACAAAGTGAAAACTGGGAAACTCATTGATCTCTCGGAACAGGAACTGTTGGATTGTACTTACGAGAAGATGTACGATGTAAGTAGTACTAAAATTTAGTCTAACACCCCCGGTCCATACACTTGGTGACGCAGTCACCCTTACAACTCGGGCGTGTAGTGTGCCAAAACGAAGCCCGTATCACGGTGAAGGCGCCACCAAGCCAGCGGGGTCTCTTAGATAGTATCTATCTCTATCCCAAATGACTGGTTATCCCTTGATTGGCGATTGCAGGACAATATTAACTCAGTCGATCTATCTATCTATCCCCAGGACTACAATGGTTGTGACGGAGGTTTCTACGATGATTGTTGGGAGTATATCGGGAGATCTGGCCATCTGTCATCCAGTGCAGACTACTCCTACAATGGAGTGTGCAACAAATGCAACGCTGGTGCCGCTGCTAACGCTCTTGTTGATGGGTAATTACTAATTAGCAATTAGTAAAGAGATAATTAGTACCAATGAGTGCCGTTGAAACATCGTTCAGGAGCTTTCAAACAACAGAAGTTTGTTTGGTTCCTTGACAATAAACTAACGTTAATCCACCACAGTACCATCAAGAAGATTGTGCTAGTAGACGCGGGAGATGACAACCTTGCCAATGCCATCGCCCTCACCCCTACCTGCTGTCGCCATGACCTTCCAGGGAAAAGCCTTCCAATACCAATCTGGTTAGTTTAAACGAGGAACATCTATATTTCTGTAGGCCAGGCTCAACTGAAATTGTTCAGTAAGATGATAACTGACGGCCTCCCTTGCACCTCGGGACGTCCCCCGCGGACGTCCCCCAG
>AVPN01003083.1:0-10697 GCA_000695325.1 Pleurobrachia bachei | reverse complement strand
TTATGAGAGAGTGTTTGATCCCAATGTGACATCACAAAACATGGATCTTGTTTTCCCTTCTGCAGCTTGAGAAACAAAAGTTGGATAGCATGTTAACAAGGACATGTGATCGGTGATCAAGATAATGTAAGCAGTACTGAGTTATAGTCCGAAATTTTCGAGTTCGAGTTCGAGTTATCGTCCGTTCGACTTTCTGTCCGGTACCCTGTTACACCCGTTGCCATGTCGCTGACAGCGCATTCGATCACTCCGCAAGCAGTCGAGATTTGTACCACCGCTTTGGAGCTGCGCGCAGCAGTAGAGCCGCGCGATCAGACCCGTGCTAGTCGTTTTTTTGCGCGTCCTAAAGGATTATAATTTGTTACTAAAAATAGCCTAATTAAGCAATTAGCGATAACTCGCGAACGGTACATAGTAGAATGAAAATACGCATATCCCCGTGACGTGTAAGCCAAGACGAATCGAATGGTGTATGATTCATTAAGAACGAAGCAACTTCAAAATTTAAGAATACGCACCAGTACTAAACTTTCTCCAAGTACACAATGACTTTTCTAAGGCGAGAGCGCCCGGTGTTCTGTTTCCGCTTTATCTGGTACTTAACCCACTCTGGGAAATCCTCTGTCCTAGTAAAGTCTAGCCTTCCCATTCGTCCTCCCACAATATGTCTGTATGGTTCCCCGGTCAACAACACTGCCATAAGTCTCAGTTGGATTGTTGTTGCCGACAATAATAGCGATGTTCTTGCGATACAGATACTGCAGGGATGGATCAGGAACTGCTTGATGATGGCCGGGAAATCTTGATGGGTCGGGGTTTTCAGCTGTTTCATCATCTCCACCAAGCTCTGAATGCCGTTTACAGCTTGGGGTGGAGGTGGAGGCGGGGCCTCTCGCTCTAATAGTGTGGGTATTTTGGTATTGAGTTCTACATATCAGATATCATAGAAACTGATTATTCCCATTTGTTGAAATATCTTTCTCAGTTCTGAGATCTGAGTAAAGGTAGTCAAGTTCTGTCAAGTAGCTTGCTCGAATGTTTGCCATGCCATAGTGGTGAACTATCAGACTCGACTATTTCATGTCTGCCAAAGTAAAGAGAACCTGCCCTCGTCCCATGATAGTTCACACAGCCTACCGTTGTGCGACAATTAATCGATGATGTTGAATGATTTAATAAATATTACTTTTGATTTTAATGAAGATGGTTTGCAGGGTGGATTTAGAAAACATTTTATTTTATTTTACTTACATCTTGGTCCCAAAAGAACTGCCAAAACAACCCCTCTGGAGAAATCCCCTTTTGTTTCTTGGTCCCTCGTGGGCGACCGGGCCCCTTACCTGAAATTGGTTATGACTGTGAAATTATGAGTAGATGTGTATGAGCACATCAATGATTGCAGACTGCAGAGCATGGGTGGCATACGAGCTACATGTACCATTCCAGTACATCTAATGTAATTTCACTAGTGTTAGCATTTTCACTCCGGGTTGGTGGTACAAGGTAGCTTGAAAAGTCACGCAATTGTTTGAGTTGCATGTCCCGAAAAATAGCCATTGTAAGTGGTATGTTATTATAATTAATACATAAATTTCGTATTCGTTCATATTCTCCCTCAGCAGTCAGCAGTGACTCAGCACGTAGCTAGTACACTGTCGGCAGCATCTTAATGGGCGGTATATCCCTCCCGTGTGTTGTGTTTCCAATCTCTGTCAGGCAGTCATACAGAGTCACCATTTGGTCTTCAAATGACCGGTAGGAATACCCGTGTTTAACATTGTTCAGTGCCACTCGAACAAGATGTTAAGACCATAGTTCCATACCCTGAATGTAAAGATCGAATCTCTGATATCTCAATACAGTACATTTATTATTAATTAACTTAAAAATCGATTAAAAATATGTGCAATAATAAATCAAGTGCTGTGAAGATAAGTTCTCGAATCTGCTGTCTCTAAACAGCCCTTTCATTCCCTCTGTCAACGAATTGATGTTGCCACGTTGATCTTTTTCCGGGATCTCAGTTTCATTTTCGTCTTCATTGTCAGCAAGTTATTGATCTCGACAAAGACTGGCCAGCACGATGTCCCCACCAGCCCAAAGTCTTCTTTGACAAAGAACGGGTTTATTCTGAAGGCTTCTGGGAAATCATTCCATTTCGCTGCATCCCACTCGCTGCTACAAAGGTCGAAACAGTCGGATACGGTTTACTCAGACATATCAAATCTTTACGGTGTGTTTCTGCCTATTGCTGCATCATGTGATTGAATGTTAAGATGGGCCATCAAATGACACTGTCTAATTGGTGGGTCACATTATAATACTCTTTGTATGGTGATTAGATGATAAACAACGCCTTCTTCAGAGCTAGAAAATAAATATTAAATATAAATCAACTCAAATAGATGATCCAGGGCATGGGAGATGGTGCCTTCAGGAGGTAGACCCGGCAAGTACTTGTCCTTCTCCTGCTTCAAGGCCCTCTTGTATATCAGCTCAAGCACGTGGGTGCCATCCCACAACCACAGCAGCCTCCTGGTCTCCGCTTCCATCATCTCCTCGGTTAGTGGTCGCTGTAGGAGGATCTGTTCCAAGTGCTCTGCTACGTGGCAATTCACGTACTGACCATCGTAGCATCCTCCCCGGATGTGACTCAGCAGGTGGGTAGTATGCCAGATAATAACAGGTTCTTTATCGTTGTCACAAGACCCCATCAGCTGTCATCAGCTGTCGATGGTGGATACCCAATGTAAATCACCTCCTTGAACCCACAGCCCGCCTTGAGGTTTCACTGCCCTCAGTGTTATTTTCATGTTCCGCTGAATAGGGTTATATTCTTCAGAACTACAAAGTGGACAGTTTACAGATACTGAACGTGGACCTCCTGATGGGTTTTCGTGTTCTTCGTGGTTCCCGGTGCACTTTTCTTTCCTGGGAGAATAAAATTTAAATTCGTCAGAATGCGTTTAATTTCATACCAAAATATAAAGCCTGCTGCCCAACAGGATCATCTGGGTCTTTTACCACTTTTGCTTAAAATGTTTATAACAAGAATATTTAATATGTAATAACGTCAATCAATCGAATTGTCGCCCTGTAATAATAATAACAATGACTGTGTACCGGAATACCCTTTTCGGAAAGAATCTCATCCGACATCCATTCTTTTTCACTGGGTATTTCTCGCAACCACCCTTATACCTTGGCCCAGATCATCTCTATAGGATTTAGCTCGCACATCCTCGTTGGTAGCCGTAACACCTGAAATGAAACACAATTACAACCGATAGTTAATCTCTTTCTACCTCACATTCCCCTCACTCGACTCTCCGCTTATCGAATTGTCATCCCGTAATAATAACAAATGTGTACCTGAATACCCTTTTCGGAAAGAATCTCATCCGACTTCTTTACCGGGTACTTGTCACAGATTGCCACCAGCTGGTGACCATGTATCTCTTTCATCCTGTGATACGATGTCCTTTGCTCGCCTCTTTGTTGAGAACGTGGAGCAATTTGCTATGTAGCATATGTCCATCACAGCTTCTTTTTATCGTCTCGTGTTGAGGCAATGCTAACTATGGCCCCGTCAATAGATTCCATTTGGAGGTGTAAGCTTGATATTTTTTATCACGTGCCACGTGGTGATCCGTTCAACAAATTTACGGCAGTATTCGGCAGTCAAGTCTTTAAATGCCTGGTGTACCTTGATGTTCAAGATTTCCTCGCTCCGTTTGCAAACTGGGTACATCTATCAGATATTTTATACCATCAATCTCCCGCTTTTTCAACGTTTAACAATGCCTTCAATACATCTATAATATATCGATGAACAAAGAATAAAATTCATTATTCATCTTCAATTAATAGACAATAATAACTAACTACATATATAAAATATGACGATTAAAACTTCCTGGAAATTGATGGTTACAAAACCTATCATAGGAAACATTTTCTCGTCACTACTTCCTGCTCGTCCTGCCTCTTGAATAAAATTCCTTGTTCTTCATAATATATTGGAACATCTTGATCTGTTGCCGCTACATCAATATCTATCAGCCGCTCTACGGGGGCGTCTGTGTTCTGCAGGAACTCCCATATCTCTCCTTGTCAAGTTGATTCATCTTTGGGTCCCTGTTCCCGGTAAAAATTAAAAATCAAAACATCCTCAGACTCTCTAATTTAGTGCCTGATCCATAATTCTCTCGAGGGTGTAAAGGGCCCGCTGGGCTCTCATGACATCCCGTGGTGTTGCATCTTGCCGTGCTGCAGCTCTTATGACATTGATAGCTCCCCTGAAGAATCCTCTTATTCTCCACACCACAGTAATAGGCGTAGCTCGGCTGTTTCCTTTGTGTTGGGGTCCTCCCTAATAAGGTTCTTGGGGAACATACAGAAACCCATCGAGGTACTCTATCGCGAGAGCCACACGCACCTCTCCATTTGGTTAGAGATCTTCATTAGAGGCTGGCTGATCCTTTGAAGGGGTTCTTTCTTCTGTCGTTTCACCTCCTGGTTTCGTCCACATAATATCATATGTATTCTGTAGCACATTTAGGGCCGTGGTCAGAACCACAAAGTGGACAATTTACAAATATGCTGTTACCAAATACATATGAATCGTTCTCGTCGGCGGTTGAGGTCCCACAAGACCTTCCCTTCAAAGGAATTCAATTCTCCGAGCTTGTCCAGCTCTTCTATCGTGAAGCCAGGGCCACTTTTTCTCCCATCGGAAGGTGTTCCTTAAGCTGACGCTAAATAAATTGTAACAGGTCACACATTTTACCAGCAATATGGAAGGTAAAATGTCACAACAATGTGTATCTGCACTTTCCGGTCTCTCTTTAAGAGGAATTGTGCCAGCTCGTTATACAACTTCCTATTATTGTTTGTGTTTTGAAGGAATTCGAGAAGGAAATTGCCTCCTCTCATTGAACCGTATCTCCGTTCCTGAGGACTGAGCCTCTATCTGAGCTTTAGAGAGTTTGGACATTTTAAACTAAGTCAATCAACCATGAACTGCGTGACTATTCATGGCCTAGATACAGAATGATCAATGACAGAGATGAAAAGATGAAAAAAGGTTAAAAGAAAAAACAAGTACAGTCGGACACCGAGGATGTCACTAAATCGGGGTCCAACTGTAGTAAACATATATAACCTTGAAAAGATGATTGAACTTGCTTATTAATAATGTATTATATACATATCTCTTGTGTCTGCTTGTAGATCTCTTCTTGTTCTGGACTTTAGGTTTTGAGACCACAATCAAGTAGAGCGTCTGGAGTAGAGACTGACCCTCTTTATTAGATGTTTCTTCTAGGGATGCTATGAAATGTGTCAAGAAGTGATTTAGTCTTGGAAGCTGGTGTGTTGCTCACTATAAGAACATTCATTTGTTGAACCTCTGGATTGTCCACACAGTATTGCGTTTTGTGTCGTGATGGCTTACGGCGTTCCCGAGCTGGAGACGAGCTAGAGACACGCTTGAAATGTCGACGTGGCGTCCACTAAGTGTTGTGTTCTGTATTGCGGTTGGTCATGTCCTTTATACTATATTTAAAAGATGATTTAACATGCAAAACTGAAACAAAATAATTAATTTAGTTTAGTTTTATTTAGTTAAGTTCCAAATCTTCCCTATATAATCTCGCATAGGTTAGATATCAGAGCGTTTGTGTGCCTCTTCTCACCACAATGTATACAGTGTAAACTGTTACCTCTTTAAGGACTGCAAGGGTCCTAGATTTAGCACTTAGCTTTCCTCGATTTTATCTCGTGCGATAAATGTAGTACTATTCGATCCTGTCTGCTTCAATTCTTTTGTTATCCTGCAGGATCCAATTAAAAATAAGGTTTTTTGTACCTTATCACATTTCCTCATTGTTTACAGTCAAATGTACGTTTTATCGAATAACACACAACATAATATGAGATCCCAGTTGGAAAATACAATCCTGGGAAATGCAGAGTTCTATTATCATGAGAAATAGGGTTCTGTTATACCTTTCATATAGAGGACGTAGTTCGTCATTTTCTAACCGGATAACATTAAGAAGGAGCACTGCCACCTCTGATGTTAACGGAAAGACCGCTTTCTTCCCCATTTCTTCATTATAAAATTCTTGGATAAGAAGGTTCTTGCAAAATCTAGATGAAAATGCGTTTTAACCGGTTGTCAGGGAGACAGAAGTGAAATTTTTTCGGTTTATCGAATTAACACGTCATGATCACGTTGATCAAGTCGAAAAATCTTCCTCGATCAGTCAAGGTGTTCCTGTTTCCATCAGGAACGTCTCCAGTTTCTCAAAATCGAGGCATATAAAATTATGTTCAAAATTTATATTTTACTGAATGGGATTGGGTTTAAGATTGAAAATGTTGTTCATGGTCTTATCTGTGATTCCAATAGCAAAACTTTGGAAAATAAGAGATTTTCCTGTTTCTGGTAGGTGAAACAAACAGGTGCATGGTATGTAAATAAAGCTCCTGGTAAGACACAGATAACTATAATATTATGTAAATTCTTTATCCTCCACTGAAATCATCCTTCTTGATTTCAGATAATTGTGTAATAATACAAATGATGTAATGGTGGTGTTGATGACTTCATGCCCACCACGAACAATGGGGAATTCATGGACTAACTGCCCGAAAAAACACTCCACTGTCATTCGACTCCTGATCCTCCTGGTAGTCCTCGCAGTCCTCCTTATATTGGGTCATTGAGTCGCGAAAAACATTTCCTTCTGGAGGCTCCCTCTCCACCCCTGGTGTAAAGTCCCTGGTGGTAATTAAATCATTGGCAAAAACATCATAGCCAGCGTTACGTATTTAAGTAATTTTCCGGTAGTTGTGGAGCAATACCCAAAATAAACACCTTTCGGCGACCAGTCAGCCTAGTTGACTCAAAATCCTCGCCTATTCCCTGCTTTCTGGTATGTCGTGCGGTTCCTGCAGTGTTACCCACTAGGAATCTGGATCGTAGGCGGTCAGTGTTACCTTTAAAAACCCTTTACATTTCATTCATTTACCGTTTAGCCGTCTGCCATTTTCATTACGGCAACCAACGGAGTGTCTCCCGAGATGCTCAGTCCGTATTCCACATCCAGTTCTGATCTTTAATCAACTTTTGCGTTGAAATCACCAAGGAATTCATGGCGTGCCCGGTTTAGTTGTTTATACCATTGTCAATACCCTTCTAAACTTATTATATCTTTAGCTTAGTTTAAAAAGATAGTTATTATAATTATTATAATGTCAATATTATTATCCCAATGTATGTTGTTTGCTATGCTGCATGCAACATACTGTAACAGACACCGTCAAGAGAATAATAAATCCACCGGTTATTCCTCATTTTAATTCTCTTCGGGTTTTATCAGGGTCAAGCAGAAACGTCATGAAAGTGTTCTGGGCTTTCACGCCCTGTGTTCTCAGTTTAAGGTAACGTTTGTCAGGGAAAAGAAGTTGAAAGTTACTGAATGTTTAGTCCCTACAACCACATCCTCAACACTACACCCTGTGTTCGACAAATGTGTTTTGGAATAATACTCCCAAAATAGTCTCATTTCTAAATGTTTCATGGATTTATTGACCGACAAGTCTAACCGGGTTGAAATAGGTGCGTCATGTTCTTTTCGTTTTCGGTCTCTGGATTCTCTCTCCCACTTTCTCTCCTTAGTCCCTTTCCATAGTTCTCACGATGTTGCACCAGATGGAGATCTTTATCTGTGAGGCCTTTATTCGCCATTTGCACTACCTTATTATTAATAAAATGCATAATTATAATAGATATTGCATTGTTAGATGAAATGCAGTCAAGGGGGAGAATCGTACCTTGAAATTTCCATGTGTATTCGGAAATACTCCCATGCGAACTGATCGAAATTGGTAATTCCTATTAACGTAGCGAAAGCACCGGAGGTGTTCCAGGCTATACGTTCCAGGATGCCCTCCGGTGCAAATTATGAACCTGAAAATACATGGGACCCATGTATGGGCAGAAATTAAAAGGTTCAATTACCACGAACAGTGGAATTGTTGTGCAGTCTGCTATCTGCATCACTGAAAGAACCTTCCTTGATCTCCTCCATTCGTCGTCTGCCATCGGTTCTCGATGCCCTTCGTAGATCTCGCTACTCCTCACTGGAAACATCCTTTGGAGGTGGGTGGAGTAGGTCGACCTTCCAGGCGTCGTCTGCTCTCGGTTCTCCATACTTGAGGTGAGAATGTATGCCTTCAAAGCTCAAGTTCCTCAAAATCGAGTCACTATTATTATGTTCAAGATTCATATTTTCCTGAATTAATAGATTTCATAGTTGATAGTTCTCGATTACTTCTTTATTCTCCAACAGCATCTGGACCAACTCCTCTGGTAGTCGTAAAAGGGTTGATTAGACATAGCGAGGGTCTATATCTTTATCCTTTAGGCCTTTATCGCCGTCAGTACCACTTCGCAGGTGCTGAAGAGATTTTTACGTGTTACACCTTACTGTATATATCATTAATTTTTATTTGCCATTATCAAATTAAATATCATTCATTACATGTACCTTTATCGTGTGCACCAGCCCTACGCAATGCTCTATGAGCGCAGTTAGGTTATCAATTGGTTTGGCACCATATATTCCTATCATGTCTGGATCAAGTTTCTCGTACAACTCCGACATAACTTTTGGAGTTGGCATTTTTGCCACTTTCATTAAATGGTGGCCCCGTCACCTCCCTCTTGCCATTTTTCCCTGGGTGAATGACACTGTCAAAAAGTGTCGTCACTATTCAGGGATGTTTCTAAATCCGTTTGAGTTTTGCTCGTCATGACTCATGACGTTTGCTCACGATAAAGTCTTGGTAGACGAGGACGAGGGCCTCTTGGTAGACGATGAAGTCTTGGTAGACGGAATATATTGAAAATGAGGAGTCTATCTTGTGTTACTCAAACTGGAATGCGATGTGAGAGAGAATAAGTTTCCTCGCCAACGCTGGAAAATTGCTTTCAGAAAAGGTCGCATGGTCAGTGCTAGGGATGGCTAATATTCTACTTCAAGTGAGAGGTGTATAATCTGGAAATAGGTATAACCGTTCTCTTGATAGAGGGCGATGAAACTATTTAATATGAGGCTTTTGGCACCGTTCAGAACAGCCGCCGAATTCTTTGAGATTGTCCTTTTCCCTTTCCAGTCATATCTGATTAAAAGTTAGCTTTAGGGGCGATTCAAAAAGAGTCTCATGATCAATTAGTAATATAACACATAATTATATGAACTAAAAGATATAATATAGTGTGGTATAATTTCTCTACAGATACATGTATATTTAAATTATTGTAAACTTCTTCTGAAGGGGGCAGGAATTACTGGATAGTTTGGTCCAATTCTGCCAACAGATCTCTTGGTATACTTTTGGTTTTGCTAACCAAAGGTGGACGACGTGTACAATTGTTCGGAAGGATGCGGCCTTACAACCAACATTAGCACATTCCAAAAGGTCTTTTTGCGGCATCCATTCCGTTTCTCGTCCTCACCATTCTGTATCTCGCGATGGCACTCTTAAACACGGGAGGAACAAAGATTTCCAATCAATTCCTTCGAATTTCCCTTATACACACATCGAGCAGAGCATTCTCGTTCGTGGGTAAGACAGGTGCAGTTTTTTCGCAGGCAACCACTATTGCATTTACAAGACTGGTGCAATTTTTCGCAGGTAACCACTGTTGCATTGACAAGAATCAGATATCCCGATCGACCTGATTCTTCCATCGCTTTTTCTTCCTATAGCTGCCCATGTATTTTTGTAAATCTGTGTCCATTCTTGCAAGTGTAATATTATGTGCTAGTAAAAAAGCCAGAAAAAAAGCCAATTGTTGTGTTACCCGTGGTTTCGTTCATTTCTAAATATATTTAAACTATTTCAAACTACATTATTCTGAAGGGCGAGGTTTACTCTAATATTATATTGGTCGAACTCTACCGTCAAGAGAGAAATTAAATCGTTCTCTACAGTCATTTCGACGACTCAATGACATCGGCCTTTCCACAAATACTGGCGATGAAAATTTTTTCCTTGGTGGTGCTTTTGAGTTGATGGTCCTTACTCTTACTCTTGCCCTTCATCTTTCTTATCGGTATGCTGTATATAATTGTTCTCATAAAATAATGATTATTATAACGTTGTATCAAAGACTTAGCGTCCATGGTTTCATCATCCGCGGAGTTAATTATCGATGAGAACGAGTCCTCGCGGGCGTCAGAGTGAAGATCAGGCATAGGAACCAAATAAAAGTCAATTCTTCTGTTGGATGTTAAACGTAAAAGAAAATAACTTTATACATGCAGACGTTTCGCCAATATTGGCCTCATCGATGATTATTATAAGTCCCCAATACTAATTTAGGTAATCTTGCATATGCTACGATTGCCCTTCTTCTTATAAATGGAGAGCCTCTACTTCCTCTTCCCCATCTGTCGAGACCACACAAAACAAATCCAACACCTCCTTCGACATCAGCTGCAGCTCCTCCGGTTTCAATATCCGTGTCTAAAAACAGCGCTGCTCCTCCTTATTTTTGGCGGCCTTCGCCAACTTCTTCCTGAGGTTCTTTGATATGTGCCACATCGCCGGATGAAACTGAACCTCGGAGTATCTCTTATCATCTTAGCTACCCCAGTGTGGCCATCTGTCACTAGGGTGTG